>JAQIWG010000283.1:0-38237 GCA_034695025.1 Chamaedrilus cognettii
CTAAATCAACTTTAAATGCATCACCCCCCCCCCCCCCCCCCATGTATGGTTGTCTGGCAAAATGGGTCCTGCCAGTTTAGCCACGAATTTCGGAGATTGGCAGGCATCAAAATGCTATTTGCAGGCATCACCGTGTTAGTTAAAACGATTTTTAAACTTTTTTTGTCAAACGTTTCATAACTTTTGAATACAAGCAAATTTTCAAGTGAAATTTTCAGAACTTGTTTCAAATTATCTCAGCTACAATCCCTGAAAGGATGAAGCAAAAATATTAATTTTTGGCCGAGTTATCGCGAATTCACTAGGGGATTATTTTTTTATGCCGCACTCCGTACATTATTTTATAATCTAGAACATAGTCGCTATAGCGAAGGCGATAGAAGAGAGCAAATGCATCCCTTCCAGCAAAAGTCTGGAAGGGTACTGCTTCTGCAAGAAAAACTTTTTTCTTCAAATCAGATGTCACATTTTTTTATGTTTTGTATGATGAAAAAAAGACATGCTTGCCACTCCAACTTACTAAAAAGAAGATCAAATGATTTTTCAGATATTGGTGTGATTGCCAGGCCAAAAAATTCAATCGCTTTATTATTATCGCTTTATTTAGTATTATCGCTTAATATTAGAATCAGAAGCTCATTCAGTCGCATTGCAACTGCATGATGGTTCACAATTTTAACTACGACCGCATTTAGACTGCCAATCTGCAACAAAATACAATTTATGGAGAATGTGCACACTTATAAATCTGACAGTTGTGTGGTCTCAGCCTAATAATTAGATAAAAAGCATCTGAAACAACGATTTTTTCAAGTGCTGAATATAATGAAGACAGCAATGGTGTTTAAGTTACTCGTTCAAAGTTCGTCCACTGTTTGTCAATCCCTCACCTCTTCGATCTTCCTCGTCGAGCCGCAGCGCCTTGGAAATGTGTTCGAAGGCCTTGCGGTGATGGCGCTTCTGCTTGGCGAGCGCCGGCTCCGCGGGCCCCACGACCCACGACACCGTCGTGGCTCTGGGCGACGAGGGCGAGGGCCCAGGACCCTCCTCCTCGTTTAGCGCTCCCTGGTAGAGCGCGCCCTCCGCCCGGGCCCCCGCCTCGACGAGTCCCTTGGAGGAGGAGGACTTAGCCTCGGTCCGGGCCACGACGACATGGGAGCCGGCCCGGCAGGCGATGGCGAGTAGGATCCACAGCTGGAAGGCGAGGAAGCGGATGACGTTGAAAGCAAGAATGACCGGCTGCGCAAACACGTGAATGTTGCGCCGGTGGACGGACGGGGGTGAGGGCGGGCTCTCCTCGCCCCCGCTGCCCGTGCCTGGCGGGCGTTGCTTGGACTTCTTCGCTGTCTTTTTGTTGCCGATGACTCTTCCCATCATTCGGACCGATGGCAGGGGCGGCTGTGGGAATTTTTAACTGGGGACGCAACGGGGACGCCTTCCATGTAGAACCGCCACCGACTGGTGGGGTGGATCTGCACCGGCGCGTCTAACCTCTAACCTGTTGTCGTTTAGTTGCTTCAGCTAATGGGTCAATAGCCGTGTGCAATCTACGTGTTTGGCCAAATGCGTAACTGATATAGACAGACATTTGCCAAAGGTGATGAAATTTGTGTTAGACAATAAAGAAAGAGCGTATTTTATTAGATTTTATTATTCGCATAGTAAAAGTCAATACGCTGTACATAATAATATTCAATAATTGTTGCTGATGAAATTAACGACGGCCTAGCTAGCAACGTGCAATTCACCGGCAAACGAACTCGGTTTAGTATCGGTATACAGTGTAGCTTCGACCGATTGCTGTTTACTATGTTCATCTGGTTGGAAGAAGGTTCAGTTCGACAGCTACGCTGCTTGCTATACTCACCAGGTGACCGCCGCACGCCTGAATCATCACCAGCTGCAGCACGCTTTGTTTACCCTAGCGCACAGCACGCCTTGCATCCCTGGCACCGAGCTGCAAGCTGCCGCGGCTGTCGCAATCAGTGACACTGCGTGGGGCCTACACGTACAGCTGCTATTGCAAGGTTTTTGCTGCCAGTTGCTGATGCCAGCTGCTGCATTGCGTTGCTATTTCACGAGCTTCAGCTGCAATTTGCCGCTGCCAGTTGCTATGTCTTCATTCTGCTGCAGTCTGTCCAACCTGCCACGTTTTTTCAATTGCACTATGCTTTCATACGTTGTTGTAATTAATCTGAGAACGTGAAAACGAGAAGCTGCGGAATAATTTGGCCGTTATATAAATTATATTAACCGTCGACTGCCAATTGAGAATGAAATTTCGAGAATTAATATGGGTTTCAATGAGAAAATGGACCAAGCCTATCATTATTTACAGAGTTAAACAAAAAATGAAAAAACACTACAGGCCACAAGAGAATAAGTGATTTTGTTGCGAAAACGAGTCAAATCTTGAAACTGAGCCACTAAAGCAAAGCGAAGCAGAAGTTGATGCGAAGCAACTTTGAAGATCGATGACTGCATTGAAGCCATAGCGAGTTCAGCTGCGTTCAGCAGCTGCCGACACGCGTGACGCAACGGTGCTGCTGCTAACAGGAGTTTGACCGACGCGCAGTCAAACCATGACAACTTCAACTGCAACCAGGGGCGTAGCCAGGATTTCAGTTTGGGGGGGTATAAATTTTCAACATTATGAAGTATTAAAATGTAAAGAGTAAATGAACAACTAAATTGTATTTGTGAATGCATTTGGAACGCCGAACAGACAATTGTACAAATAGTTGATCTCAAAAAAAATTACGTCGGCATCATTTTGGACATATATTTTGAATATTTTGGTGGGGTATATATCCCTTTATACCCCCCCTTGTCTACGCCCCTGACTGCAACCCGTCCAATCATGACCGCCGCCTCGTCAGTTCATTTCCGGGTTGTGATCAATTGCCGCGAGATTGCGTGACCGACACCATTAGGCCATGTAGCATTGGTCATGAGACTGTCATGACCACTCGGTGCACACTGAGCGTACGATGTACATGTAGGATGAATAATGAGAGATTGTGTCGCAATTTAAGGCCTCCGTGGCGATAACTAGGTTGCTGGGTTGTTGCGCTTGGTGGTATTGTCTGGGTTGGTGCACACAACACAAATTATGAACACAAATAGGGACATTTTTTCCCTTTCTTGCAGAACCCCCTTACATTTCTTGGTCTCTCTTTGACCTCGCCAAAAAATCCTACAGCTGTCCCACGCCACGGAACATTTTCTCGACATTCTTTGTCAATGTTGTGTTCGCAAAATGTCAGTTTTTTTTTAATTTGTTGTTACGTCTCTTATAACAAAATTCTTATTCACCTACCCAACCTGCAAACTTAAAATAATATGTGAATGATCCACTGGCCTTGTCTATCTTACCTGATTCTGTGGTCCGTGTCATGACATTACGATGCATCGATTAGGTCCATTTCATAGGGCTACGCTTGGACTAATACTTGGCGTAGCTAGAATAATTCTTGTTCACTCCTTTGGAGGTTCACGCTGGTCTAGCGTCGATAGCGTCGATTAAGATCAATTTGTCAGTGAACGCAAATCCAAACGCAAATCCAAACGCAGACGATTCGCAAAACGCTTCAAACGCAGCCGATGCGCAGGCGCCACTCAACGCTTGCTCGTACGCTACAAACGCTGCAAACGCAAACGATGCGCGAGCGCAAACGCCAAGCGCGAGCGCGACGAACGCGACGAAACTGGTGCAATAGCGTCTCCAATTTCTCAGAATCGGCACAAACGGTGCGCACATGCCTCAATTACTGACCAGATAAATTTTGGCGCATGTTTAGCTGATGTACAATGGGCCTATTGCTCTAGGCCTATATCCGGTGTAAGATTCAGATTGCAGGTTAGAGATTCGTGTCGTAGACATAGTGTCGAGACTTAATCGTCATACGATTTTTCTATGTTTGGAGCAATATCATATTTAAATAACTTTGAAGTCTTGGTTTAAATTGAAATTAGGGTAGGATTCAGATTGACGTAGGATAGGGTTGGATAGGCATACAATGTCATCTACTTCAAGAACGTTGGGTCTATAAATAGCATATCGTCTGAAGATTCAAAATTCGCCGCCAGCAATCATTCCATAATATCGGAGCAGTAGCCTAGCGTGTAATTAGGGAAAGCCACATGTGACCCACACGTAACTCACATGTCGTCGTCACATGTGGGTCCACATGAACCTACACGTAGGTTACATGTAAACGAAAATCTCCACGTATGACTCTTTTGTCACATATGACTCACATGTTGCTCACATGTGGGTCACATATGTAAATCATGTCGTTTTTACGTAAGGTATACTCGTTCGTCATTGCAGCAAGAGTATACCTAACATCTGAACAATACCAAGAGCGATTGAATTGCAAAGTTTTAACTTCACGGACTGTAATTAAAATGGGCCTACGTTACACATCAAAATCTACTCTGCAGTGGGTCGATCTATACAGCCAACTGCATTGATAAGCCCAATTACTCACCGTGTGCAAACGTGAACGCCGAGCGCAAATTGCTACGCAAACGATGCGCCGAACGTCAATCCCTTGACTGAGAAATCAGAGCGAGCGCAAGCGCGAACGCAGGCGCTTGCGCTTCGCTTGCGCTTCGCTTGCGCTTGCGTGTCGAGCGCAGACCCGACGAGCGCCGAGCGCAGGCAAAATCAAAACATTTTTATTTTTGACACTTGCGTACGTGCTCACCAGCTTCTTGCAGGCTGACCATATTATAAAGCAATGGCCTTGATACTGTGATACTGCGGTACTTTTGGCGCTAGTGCGGCACTTTCAACTTCAAATTTGGAATATTAGCAATGTTGTAGAATCGGACACCAGATTAGGATACAGAATATCAATACAGTTGGCTGTATAGATCGACCCACTACAGAGTAGGTATGCTATGTAACGTAGACCCATTTGTATTACTGTCCGTGAAATTAAACTTTGCATTTCAACCGCTCTTTCGTATTGTTCTGATGTTAATCCTACTCTTGCTGCAATAACGAACGAGTATACCTTAAGTAAAAACTACATGATTTCCATATGTTACCCACACGTGAACAACATGTGAGTCATACGTGACAAAAAAGTAATACGTGGAAATTTCGTTCACATATGACTGACGTGTGGGCTCATGTGGACTTCAAAATTATTTAAATATGATATTGCTCCAAACATAGAACAATCGTATGACGATTAAGTCTCGACACTATGTCTACGACACGAGTCTCTGACATGCAATCTGAACCTTACACCGGATACAGGCCTAGAGCAATAGGCCCATTGTACATCAGCTAAAAATGCGCCAAAATTCATCTGGTCAGTAATTGAGGCATTTGCGCACCGTTTGCGCCGATTCTGAGAAATTGGAGACGCTATTGCCCTAGTTTCGTCGCGTTCGTCGCGTACGCGCTCACGCTTTGCGTTTGCGTTCGCAGCGTTTGTAGCGTACGAGGAAACGTTGAGTGGCGCCTGCGCATCGGCTGCGTTTGAAGCGTTTGCGAGTCGTTTGCGTTTGGATCTGCGTTTAGATTTGCGTTCACTGAGAAATTGAAATATTCAGCATCCTAATCTGGTTTCCGATTCTCCAACATTGCTAATATTCCAATTTCGAAGTTGAAAGTCTCGCACTTGTGCCAAAAGTATCACAGTATCAAGGCCATTGCTTTATAATATGGTCAGCCTGCAAAAAGCGGGCGAGCGCGTACGCAAGCGCCAAAAATCGAAATGTTCTGATTTTGCCTGCACTCGGCGCGCGTGCGCGCTTACGCACGCTTTGATTTCTCACCCGACGCAGACGCTGCGCGAGCGCAAGCGCAGAAGTGGGCGTATCGTCTGCGTTCGCGCTTGCGCTCGCTCTGATTTCTCAGTTAAGGGACTAGCGTTCGGCGCATCGTCTGCGTAGCAATTTGCGCTCGGCGTTCACGTTTGCGTACGGTGAGAAATTGGGCTTCAGCCTACAAGCTAAGTCTGTGGAGTGTATATCACCTAGCTTTGGTGGAGGCTGTGCACAGAGCAGAGCGACGGGAGGGGAGGGGGCATACAGGGAGGCAGTCATTGACGCCAAGTTTCAAGGAGTCGGGGGGGGGGGGTGGCAGTAATCGGCGTCATATTTCATTATTTTAACATCGTAATCTGGAAAGCCAAAAATCTTGTTTTTTGACATGTTACTAAAAGGTTAGTGGGGGGCGCAAAAAAGGCGGCCCTCCATTCCAAAGGCGTCAGATTAATTTCTATCAGCACATCTCCGATCGTGATTCTGCAAGGGAGGGAACAAGTCTCCATCAGCACCTCTCCTCCTCGAGAAGGTCATGGGGGGCAACACAATCAGACTAAATTCGTCCTGGAGGCCAGAAACCTTCGCAGGGTCTCGCTACGCTACTGAATATGCACGCACATCGCACAGCTGCAACGAGCGTATTCTGAACCACGACGAACTGCGCCAGTTCTTGGTACGCAGCAGCAGCAGCAGCAGCAGCAGCAGCAGCAGCAGCTCAGCTGTAGACCTGCACACCATACTGGCTTGCAAAGAGCGCGTCTATTATTGTGTTGCGCGGTTAGCGCGCTGCTCCGCTGCGTGCGATTGCTGCTGATCGCTATCAAGGAAAAACTTGGGCCATCCAGGGACAAACAAGGGGAGGGGCAGGGGGGGGGGAATTTTCCCCTGCTCTTCACTGTTTATGTGAAATATGCCCTTTGATTCATGATCTCTGCTCAATTTTAGTTTTACCCCCCCCCCCTGCCATTGCAATGGGACCTTCTGGCATTTCTGGGGCCATCATTCATGGAATCGATGCAGGCAGTGGCGTCGCCAGCCATAGGGCACAGGGGCACGCGTGAAATTTTCCAAAAAACACTATTTTTATTAGCAAATAACGCTGGTTTAAAAGGGAAATCATGGCTATCGTCAATTTAAAATCCAGTCAATAGCTATATTCTTAATTAATTTATATTTCGCATATCAGGATCATGATGCAATTTGACAAAGTAAAATTGAGGTTACATCTATTCTGTAAATTTTCAAGTGCGCCTATGCTACAATTCTTGCGACGCCACTGGCCGCGGGGGCGTCGAGTCGCAAGGGACGAACTAACCCCGCAGACCTGCTGAAATAATACCAGCGTTGCATTAGGCCTAAGGCGTACATATCACGCGGCACACTACAGCGTATATTTAGACCCTTGTAGGGCCTATGTATATAGGACTTCAACTTGCCCTCAAGACATCATGTCTATTGACTAATTGCATAGAGAGGGCACTTTGAGGCTCGAACATGCGCCACAGGCCTTGTAGCCTATCATCTCACAGCGCCAGTTCTGCTCACCAAAAGTGACCCACTTCAACTTGGCACTCGCATTCGCTGCCAGGCTTGAATAGAGCGAGTCGGACTTCTTACCCATTCAAAGTTCGAGTAAGTGAAGTAGGTAATTTGGTCCACAATGACTCTAATAGCCTACTGTTAAAATTTCAGCAAATTCCATGACATTTGTAGGAATAATGTACCGGTACGGTGCAGTTTGAAGTACTCGAAAATATGAAAAAACCCCTTTTTCATGGATCATCAAAGGCCTATTCCAGATTTTATACTGTAAGTAGCCTAAGACATGTATTTTGAGAGCAAGTCTATGACTTTGTACGCCAAGTTTGATGAGGACATTTTCGGTTTGATAATAAACTGAAAACTAGCCTTACTACGATTAATGTCTTAACTCGCATGTTCCTGCGAGTTCCAACGAAGTTCAT
Organism: Chamaedrilus cognettii; assembly: GCA_034695025.1. Lineage (NCBI taxonomy): Eukaryota > Metazoa > Annelida > Clitellata > Enchytraeida > Enchytraeidae > Chamaedrilus > Chamaedrilus cognettii. Next base: position 7,752 of record JAQIWG010000283.1, read on the forward strand.
GAACAGTCATAGTCATGATTGTTTTTTGCTCTTTAAAATAAAATGCTCTGCAGTTCAACGTTTGAAGATCTACGAAATTAATCTTTCAGGCGGCTGCAAAGGCTTCCCACCCTCCAGATTTAAAACGATCGTCATTCGACTCATTCCCTGCAGCCGCACATTGGTGCATGGTTACAGCAGCTGCAGCGCGCTGTGTGCAGGCTTGCGAGCGAGAATGGAATCTACGCCAATCGATCTGGGCTCTTGCTAATTTGCTTACCGGCTGGACCAAATTATTGTTGGTTTGGAACTTAAATAAGTTTAGATTTTATTAGGGTTAGTGTTCGGGTTAGTAAGTTAGGGTTATGGCCCAGTTAGAGTTAGGCCGTAAGGGCTAGGTTAGGATTAGGATTTGTTTAGGCCTGCTGATTTCATTTCAAATTTGTTGAAGTTGGTATGCAAATTAGCAGGAGCCAAGACGGATTGGCGCAGATCCATTCTCGCGGCCCGCAGCAGCAGAAGGCTATTCGCTGAAAGAGTGCCCTTCACGCGCAGCGCCAGAGGTCGACACCGCTCCACATATTCTATCCAGCCACCGTGAAATAGACGACAGTGGACTGTAGGCCTGTGCGGAGGACGTACTAACACTACGAGGCACTGACGACCATCTCATCTAGTAACCTGCAGTTGCACTACGAATACTGCATCAGCATTCAGTAGTCTGGTATGTACGACACAAATCCTTATATTTTAAATTAAAGCAAAACACTAGTACACATTGGTCGAAAAACGAAACTTTTATTGGTGTTGCAGTGTTAGAGAAAATCTAAAAAACAATGGAGATAAAATTTGTTATTGCAAATAAGGTCAAATATTTCATAATTTGCTGATGTCATTACTGCACTCTGATTATTTTGCTAAGTGGACCCCATATTGCAAAATAATCATAGTGCATTATTGTGCATCATTATTGTGCATCATTATTGTGCATCAATATAGTGCATCATAGTGCATCATTGTGCATCAAAGTACAGTGCCTCCATTGTGGCCCTTGTTTGAGTTTTGAGGTAGCTCCAGCTAATCGCCACGCCGTGCATGTGTTTTTTGATGGCGTGACCTCAAACCTCGCTCCAGCTAGGCAGTTGCGGCTATGGTGGACCCTGGAACCGCTGCTGCCCCTCCTCCGGCCGGAGAACGAGGGACAGTCGGAGAACGAGGGAGGGCCACAACGCCGGCTCTGTTAGCCTGCAATTATTATTGTGGCAAACCTGCTAGAGCTGTTATACAGTCCCTAATTCATACACCAATAGGCCTTTTATTAATGTTTGATCCTCTGGATAAAGTGCAGGCTGACCGCGATTGACCATAGGCCTGCTAAGCCTAGCGTAAGCCCCGTGTCAATAATAAAGCACTGCGCTGCATGCGGCTGTTTGTTCTTTAATGCTGACGTCACAATCAGCCACACCGTGGACTCGACTGTTAGCCAGGCTGCAGGCTGTTTGAACACCAGCCAGCTATGCCTGCATGGTATTCTATGCTAGGCTAGACTTTGCAGCGGTACGTTACGATATAAACAAACGCGTTCTAAACTCTTATCTTGGTATTCACCATTGTGATTTAACCTCGAGTTGGTCAAGCGGCGGATTGAGAGTGACCGTTGTCAATCTCCTATGCCTAGTGTGACGTCACACAATCCGCCGATTGAGTCAACTCGCGGTTAACTCCCAATGGTGAATACCGATATAATATCCGTACCCACCATTGCGAGTTAACCTCGAGTTGGTCAATCGAGTTGAGCGTGACCGTTGTCAATCTTATATGCCTAGCGTGACGTCACTCAATCCGCCGATAGAGTCAACTCGAGGTTAACTCGCAAAGGTGAATACCAATATAACTATTCCATTATTTATTTAATAGAAATACTTCAAATTAGTTCAGGCAAATGCACAGGCCGCATGTCTGTTTAATTTCCTATCTTACGGTACAAATTTCAAACAAAAGCGATGAACATTGAGAAATACAATCCCCCTTCCTTAAGATTTCCCATCTCTCCCATATAACAACAACAACAAGAACAAGACTCTAGGCAAGCACGCCATCCCAATATAAGTGTTCCAAATAACTTTGGAATTCGATAAGACCGATTAGCCTACTAGGTATTTGAGCCTGCTTGACCTGTAATACATGTAGACCTATCCGTTGCCAGAGAGCCTGTAACAGCAGTCCTCCATTCAAAGATGGGCCGATTTATATAGCAGTTTGTAGCTTCATGCAGGACCCTAATTCATGGATTTTTTTAATCACACGCTGTGTGTGAGTTCAACTTCAAGCATTCATGACGGGCGACATAGGCATGTTAGGGTACATTTCGGCGTTCTCTGCGTAAGACGTGACATCGCGGTGGGGATGGCGGTCTTCAGTGTTCAGAGTCCAACAGGCGCGATTTGTAATCTAGGCTACAATAGTGAGCGCAAATAAAAAAAAGTATGAAATACCTTAATTTTTTTGTGAACTAAAGTAAGAAACTTAAAATCTTCCATTGTATACAGTGCAATTATTGTAAAACTTATATTTCCAATGTATTCATATGTAATATATTTATATTTTAAAGATTTATAATTATTAGTTTAAAATATGTATAATTTAAAGTTTAATCACCCGTTTTGTGAGTTTGTACAAAAAATTATGATAGCGTTCGTTCGTAAGAACATAATTATTAAAGAATGCTATATATAGCCATCTAGCGAATGATTTAGAGTCGCAAATGATTAATGAGTTTAGTGAACAATGTTACAAATACATTCAGCTCATATTGGGCACACTTCTGATTCACCAGATGGCGAGCACAGCCTATGTAAATACTAGGAATAAAATTATAACCGAAAATAAAAATGTTGGTCTGAAAATAATAATGTGGGTCTCGTTTGTTGCTCAAAAATTAGAAATTGACTACTAGTAGGCAATGAATATGTTTGATTACCAAGCTTTTAATTTATACTGCTCTAATTTAATTTATACTGAAATAAATGTGCTACTGGATTGCACTAAAATTGTGTTTTCTCTGATTTCTTTAATCGAATCTTGAACTACGTTAAGTATATTTATTGTCATACAATACTTAAAACATGCATGGTCAGGATTGGGAACTACATTCATGCGCCTATGAATATCTATTGCTTTTGCATTGTCGGTTAATTTTAAACACTCCGCGGCGATCAAAAGCATACTCAGTTGAACTTTGCGCCACCTATTCAAATAAATTTATTCCTAAATGGCTAACACAGCGTAATTTAAAGTGACATAGGGCTTACACAAATCAAAATGAAATTATTCAATTCTTCAACTAGACTTGAGCGCAGACCTGCAGCGATGCAAGTGCCTTCACTGGCTCTTTTGCACAGAAATGGACTGCAATACAATCGTTGTTACTACACACTGTCCATGCCACTTTGGTTAAACTACAAATCTTCACCCCACTATCGGCCGAGCTCACCTCAGTCACCTCCCAGACACCTCTTTCAGTCATTTCTCAGTTCCTTGAGCCCATCTCATTCTCACTTCTCATTTCTTAGTTCCTTGTAGCTCAGAGCTCCACGGACGAGTAGTAAAAGGTGACAAAAGAAGGGGGAGCGGCCATCTATTAGCCACATTTCTACCAAGATAAGTTTGATGAAATTCTGTCGATGATTTTCAAAGTTATGAGCTTGTGAAATTGACTACCCCGCCGATTGAGGGCAAAAATGTTAGTGTTGCTGTGCTGCAGACTGTTCATCAGTGGTGCTTGTCAAGATTTAGCTAAAGAGCAAATCTGATTTTAACTGCATGGATGAAGATGAATATTGAGTATTTCTGACATCAGAAACATTGCACAAAAATGTTAGCAGCCCTTTCTTGTTTTTTCTGTACAAACGCTAACAAATGTTTGAACAGTGTCAATTCAGGACTAAGGTGACAAGTCCAATTCAATATCTCATAACTGTGAAACTATTGCACAGAATGACACTCAATTTGGCTAAAGATTACCAGTTGATGGCTCTTTTTGTGTGCAAAATTAGATAATCATAGGAACAAATATTCTGTTATGAATACACACAACATTGTTTCATTTTTGCGACAAAGTATCAGATCACTCGATTTCCAAAATTCAAAACTTTGCAGGTATTCAACAAAACTTTACGAATCCCTGCAAAAATGTTGGAAATAAATGACTATTTGTCCGTTGCAAAATGTTGTCATCGACGGATGTGCATTGCCTTAGTTATACGCAAAAAAATCCTAAGGGGTCGTTCTTTATGCTCACCTTGTCAACATGTAAATAAGATGATTTTAATATTGACAAAAATAATTTTGTTTTTTGCAGATACTCATTCATTGTATGCGTGTGATTTTTGATCGACATGTCGGATTTCTTATTTTAAAGCAAATTGTAACTTCTGTTTATCGTATGGCAGAGTTCAAATTCGTTACAAGAGCTGAACAATATCACTTGGATTAAAAATTTATCGAAAATGGTACATACTCTCTACAAAACTAAGCAAAGCTGAAGGGTTCAATCAACTTAAGAATTCGGTGTCTAGGATTGTATTTCTCTCTTGAAACTCACTCTCTTATACCACTACCACTGTCTATATTATAAATATAGTGGTAGTGGTATCGGGGTAATGGTTATAATAGGGCCCATAATAGAATGCCCGTAATAGGGCATTGCAATATGATGAACATTTGCGAAGCTAAATTAATACCATATTCAGTTTGGATTTAAATTAAGCACAAGAGAGAACATACATGTATCTTTGGACGTATATTCACGGTGTTGGATCATTTATAAATAGTTATTTTGATCATTTATAAATAATTATATCTCGAAGATGAAGGGTCATATATTTGGAAGGGGGCATTACTTTTGCAGAATGTTTACATGTGATTAACCTTGCGACTCAGTGCCGTCTATGATCCAACAGAAATGGACCAGCAGTGTTGACTAGTGCTTTTCGATGTTCATTATGGCATGTTTTATTAGATTGTGATAGTCTTTTTAATCATCATTGTTTTTTGATGATCACCAAGTGCATTTTGTGGACACATGACTTGACATACAGGCATGCAACTGTTCAAAGGGAGGTTAGTCAGCTTGAAGCCTGTTTGCATTTGTGTGCAGAATGTGAGAATTCTGGATGCTCAGTTGTAGCTCAGATTGGAAATTTTGCTATCAGGATAACTATAATAAATGCCGAATGCAGATGGAAGTAGAATCTGCCAAAGTGATGAGAATGAGATTTCTTGAAGAAAGTTTCAGATCTCTCATCAGTTCTTATTCTAACGGTGAAGCACATCTCAAGTTTGGAGGAAGGGTCTCTGAAACGTGTGCCAGATTGTGCAATGATTATAGAAGTGAGACATGGGCATTGGGCACATGAATACAGACCAGGAGGCTGAAGTTGAGTGGCTTATTGTACCGTGGATGTGTGGGGTCACTGGGGGCATGTCATTGAAAGAGAGGAAGTACAGTGTGAAACTGCAGAGAGCTCAAATAAGTTTGCAGGCACTTGAGGAGGTGGTAAGGAAAAACAGGTTGAGATAGCTGGGCCATGTGTTGAGAAAGAATTCAGATGATTGGATATGGAAATGTGTGGATTGTGAGGTGGATGGTGAAAATTTGGACTATGAGGTGGATGTATGAATGGAAATGACTTGGGAAGACTTCCAGTGCAGAGGGGAAAAGAGGATGAAAAGGAGGGATGATGAGGAAACTGAAGGACTGACGGGCTAGTGTTCATGGCCGCCATGCCGCAAACAACCTTTCCCTGCCCAAACGAATAATGCGAATAACGCGGCCACAAAACGCATGCGTGAGCGCCTGTGATCTTTTAGATCATTAACGACATAGTTCTTCAGTATATTAAAATAATGTTGATAGATAATATGATTTCATGGAAATGTAATGTATGGGGGAAATGTAATGCAAGGGTTATCGAACATAACATTGTTTGCTATACTCTCAAGAAAAGTTTTTGTTGGTATTTTGAATAATTACTGAGCGACTTCACATAAATCTATGTTCGCTGGGCAACTGTGGAGTGCTTTTGCACAGACCTAACTGACGACAGACGTTACTCTAGTGCAGAACCGCAAATTATTATTCTGATCATTGATTGAAATTATCGACTTACATACTGGCAAGTGCTGCAAACGTGTGAGTAATAATTACTTTAAAGTGGAGTCGTTTGATATTGTATTGGCATTACTTTTGTTGTGTGTATGGAAATGGAAAAATATCTTGTAGGTTTCCAAATTAACATACTTCATTGGGTGCAGGACTTTAGCAATGGGTAGCTGTTGTGTTGGTGTACATGTATGGATGAATACTGTAAAACATGGAATATTTGCTGCATGTTATTTTAGCGATTTTGCCTCTCGGAAATTTTGCTGCATGTATTTGTTGCATTTTTGAGGACTTCCCATTACAATTAGCTTCTGCAGCTTTATTTTCACTGCTTGTAATTTTCACGATTTTGATCGATTCGCGAAATTCGCAAAAATAAGATGCACGTGAAAATTTCGTGTTTTACACTAAACTCCGAGAGGTGTGTGTTAATTTGGGACTGACCAGTGACATTTTGTGCAATTGCGCATGCAGACATGGCAAGGTTTAGAGTTGTTGTGAGCATGTTGGCATGGAAAGGTTTAAAGGTGTTGTGTGCAACTGTGCATGTAGGCATGAAGGGTTTAGAGCTGTTGTGTGCGTGCAGACATGGTAAGGCTTAGAGTTGTTCTGTGCGTGCAGGCATTGCAGGTTTAGAGACCTGTTTTGTATACATGCAGACATAGCAAGATTCAGACATGTTGTGTGCATGTAGGCATGGCAAGGTTTATAGGTGTTGTGTGCGCAAGGTTCAGAGACCTGTGTTGTGTACTTTCAGACATAGCAAGATTCAGGGATCTGTGTTGTGTGCATTCAGACATGGCACGGTTTAGAGGTGTTGTGTACATGCAGGCATGGCAAGGTTCGAAGACCTGTGTTGTGTGCGTGCAGACATTGCAAGGTTTAGAGACCTTTGTTGTGTGCAAGCAGGACATGGCATGGTTTAGAGGTGTTTGGTGCGTGCAGACATGACACGGTTCAGAGACCTGTGTTGTATGCGTGCAGGCATGGCAAGGTTCAGAGACTGGTGTTATGTGCATGCAGGCATGGCAAGGTTCAGAGTGTGAGGCTGGTGACGCACCCTGTCCACGACGCTCAGACCTCACAACGCGCCCATGCCATCCTTGCGTTTATGGATATCCGCGCCGCGGCCGTCGCACACAACACGCACAACCACATTGACGGCGTGCTTGTCTGCACACAGTACAACGAGCCCCAGACTGGGGGCGGGGCAGGGGGCGGGGCTGGGGGCGGGACAGGGGTGGGGTTCGGGACTGGTTGTCGAATTGGGGGTGGGGAAGCGATGGAGGGCCTTGGAGCCCCTGCTGCGGGGCAAGGCCTGCCGGGCGCGACCCCGAGCGCGACCCTCTTGGCGTCAAACTCAGAGCTGCAGCTTGAGGGTGCAGCAACGTGCGGATCTTACAGCGCAGCAGGGAGACGTACGGACCTGCTGCAGCATGGGTCAGTGTCAGTTAGTGTGGGAGAGCAGCTGGAGTGAGCTGATAGAGCGTGATTGAGCTGACTGAGCATGATTGAGCTGACAGAGCATGATTGAGCTAACAGAGCGTGATTGAGTTAATCAAGCGTGATTGAGTTGATAGAGCATGATTGAGTTAATCAAGCGTGATTGAGTTGATAGAGCATGATTGAGTTAATCAAGCGTGAGTGAGTTGATAGAGCATGATTGAGTTGATAGAGCATGATTGAGTTAATAAAGCGTGATTGAGTTGATAGAGCATGATTGAGTTAATAAAGTGTGATTGAGTTGATAGAGCATGATTGAGTTGATAGTGTTGTTTGCGCTGATAGAGTTGATTGAGCTGATGGAGTTTCATTAAGAGCTGATATAGTTCATTGAGCTGATAGAGTTTGATTTAGCTGATTGAGTTTCATTGAGCTGATTAAGTCTGATTGGGCTGAAAGAGCGTGGATGAGCAGATAGAGCTTAATTGAGCTTATAGAGCGTGATTGAACTGGTAGAGTTTGATTGATCTTATAGGGTCTGATTGAGCTGATAGAGCCTGATGGAGCTGATCGATAAATTGTATATGTTTAACAATTTGTGATGAATTGCAAGCTTCGTCCCTCTTTGCACACTGAATTGATGTTTCAACTTGACCAGCCTGTGTGAACTGAACTAACATAAGGTACTAACTGATATTTGTTCAGTTCAGATAGGCTGGTGATATGTTTTTATATCTAAGAGAGATATGAACTAAACAATAGCAAGCGGTATAAATTTCAATTCACACCGTATGCAATACGCACCAATATTTAGAAAATTGGCTGTTACATTTTGTACTGTACTGTACTGAACATTTCTGCTATGATTTATTTAAAGGACAAAACTAAAAACGCAGTTTTAAAATTTAGTTTCTTTAAGGCTCTCTGCAGAAGGCGATTATGTTTAGAATATTAACTGGTAAGAGAAGCAAATTAAATGCTCATTTGAGAGTAAGTATTGTGTAATTGTACTAAAATAATGTGGCTCAATATGATATCAAATGGGATTAAATGTAATAATAGTTCAAAGTACCCTTCAAATTATTTTAAAATTCACTGTTAATTCACTCAAATTCACTTTTAAGTATTCAGACTGGTATGCTTTGCTGCACATGTGTACCATATTTTTTGTTTTTGAGTTTGTTAGCATTACAGTAGCAATACATACAAATAACGTCTATTGCTGCAGCATCTATCTGATGGAATATATGCTGTGGTCTTATGTAATGGTTAAGTGGCAGTAGGTCTACTTACATATAGCCTCAGTTTACGCTAAGTGCTAGCAATCTGTGTGACTGGCGAACCTGGAAATAATTTATGAGTGACCGGAAGCAGACGCATTCTAGTGGTTTCAGAACTCCAGATCTTATCAACAATTTAATTGTTGATAAGATCTGGAGCTCTGTATACCATATGTACAGCGACACCAGTTCTGAAACTGGCTTGTCTGCTCTGCTGTTTGCAGGATCGATCTTTTCTAGGCCAAGGTTCTGCTTTGAGCTTTTCAGACATTCCAAGACAATAGTTCTGAAAATTGTGGTGAATGAATCAGAAGTAAGAAATGCTATCAGATTTGTTGCAGGACTGCTTAGAAGTAGAACTCTAGCATGTTCATTGTGTTCTCTACAATATTTGGCACTTGCTCTCTAGGCCTACCCCTGGAATTGTGCGCAGAGGTTGTGCACATAGCACAGTGACAAATCCTTTTAGAAAATTTGTTGAGCAATTTAGTTTATCCATTGCTGCTTTTTACAACTTACAGCCATTGTCATGTGTGACTGGTGTCACTTAGTGTAACTTCTAAGCAAAATGCAATTATTGCAAAGTATAGCAAATGCAAGAATGGGATTAATTTTTCTGTGGGAGAAATGCTCTCAGCCGACGACTAACTTAATAATAGTTAGATAATTATTGATCTGTGGTTAGTTCGTTTTTTTTGTAGTCTAGGGATCGTGTGTAGCACAAAGACTATATACAGTATGTTTCTGTGCAAGGGAGCCAGCACAGAACAGCTCCCTCTTCTTTATTCGCCTTTTACGACTCGCCCGGCGAGCTCTGGGCTGCAAGCCAATCTTTGTTCCCAGGCCTGCAGAGGGTGTCTGTGGTTAGTGGTTACTAACGTTACTTGGGTATACAAAGTAACTGCGTAACTGTGTAACTGCGTTTACTGCTACCTGACATCTGAATTACCACATTTTTAGTTCATGTAATGGATCATGATAATAAATAAAATCAGTGACATTTCAAGTCCCTTAATAATTTAAAAGATAGTAATAGATCTGATAATCGTACTATACTAGTATAGGTTGCATATTTTTGTCACAAAATGAATGAAGAGATCTTGTTTTGGTAAATTCCACTGCTTTGACATATAAATCACAAATTCTTAAAAGATCAAAATTACAAATAAATTTATATCCTGGATTAAAATTGCTGCCTATACCCTTTTAGAAATTTTTCTACTTCGAGCAAAAAACTCATTTATATAAGAAAACCTTTGGGCAGTCAATGCGGTGGCCTTGAAAAGGTGTCACATAAAACGGAACATTTTGCACTCATAATATTGTCACTTTTTTCATAAATATCATCTATCTATTGAGAAATTTTTATATAAATCCCAAAACTCATTTCAAATTTTCATGCAAGAGGTTGACTTTAGAGCAGGATAGCTCAAAAACATTATCGGATATTAGGCCCAATATGTCAATTACTCAGTCATTGTTTGCTAAATCACTCTAGATAATCAGCATGTGGGATTGAAAAATTATTGTTGTATGTTGTCAGCAGGCCTCTTGATTTGTATCTATGGCGAGCTGCTACCACTTATATTGTGCATTCCATGACTTGAGTGTGTCGTTTGCATATATTTAGTAGGGGTACAATAATAGTCTAGATACTAACTAGGTACCACAGCCAGGCGCTGTGGTGTAGGGGTAAAGGCGTTGGAGGACCAGGGTTCAAGTCCACGCGCCGGCAACTATGGAATCATGGCGTTACAGACCCTTCAGCAAGGCTGTTAAACACACAAGTGTCGCTAGCTGCTAACCCCGTTGCAGATAATTACTTATTTGGTTGGCGTCAGGAAGGGCATCCGGCCTTAAAAACCCAGCTCCAGTAGTCCTGATCAGGACGCAGAGGTGAAAACATGGACATTAACAGATGAGACGTCAAAAATGAGGTTAGTAAGCCAACTAGGTTAACGAAAAATAGGCTTAATGCATATATCATACAGTTTGTAGCACTCGTCACAACACGCAAGTCATCAGTTTTACAATAAATGACATGTGAATAAAAATCAAATGTTTTGTATTAAATCCTTAAATTTGCAGAGCAGCTCATTTAAAATTTGCGTCTATATTGTCCATTTGCAATTAAAAACGACTATATTGCATGTAATAAAATATCATAGATGTTTTTCTAGACAAATAGATACATCCTAAACGATCCAAGCAGAAATTGATAAAGTATGGATTCATAATGGGAATATGTAGAGTGGATTCTATAGACGTACGTTTGTTCCCACCTTTACCTTTGACTTAGCTTAGGAGACAATTTCACGGCAGTCCTTAACTGTCATTCAAAGCCAACTCTGTGCTAAGTCTATTTGAATTGATATACGACGTCATTAAATTCAGATTTCTTCATAGATTTCGAGCAAAATGACTTTCTGTTCGAACTGAATTCAAATTAACCTTATTTCTTGTAAAAATTTGTATTTTATTTTTTACTGATAGATATTATTGCAAGTTTTTTCTTTTCGAATGGCAGTGATGGGCTGCCGTTAAATTCCGTTCCTTAGCAAGAACTTTGCTTAGCCGGGCCTAAAGATACTCTATAGAATCCACCCTTAAAATATAGGGCATGCTGTAGAAGGATTACTTAATGCATGCTCTATTAATGGACATGCTCAGTTGATATGTGATCTAGGGATGCAGGGCCATGTAGGTTATGTCAACTGCTGGATAAGTAAGCAGTGGACTAGTGGATTGTCCTTAATGGTTCGAATGGTTGTATGTTGCTCATTTTATGATGTGTTGCTCTTGCATTGCTCAGGATCTCTATCGTTTTCACTTTGTCCAGCAGATGTTTAAGCCTGTTTATTAATGCCTATCTAATTGATATTGTACTTTTCTAGCTGCGAACTGATATGCGCATATCTCAGTAGCTGCAGGGTTTACTGGAGATCGTTGTGATGATGCATGTATATGTCAGAAAATAATGCTGTCCAGGGATGTTTTAGGTTTTGGCCCCTGTATTGATTTTCTTGAATCTTTGTCATGCGACTGCTATATATGAGTTGCTGTGGTGGGACCGTGCAAGTCAAGGCATGACGTTATTGATTCGTTGCGTGTTGTTTACAAGGCAGCTTCCTATTGTGACAATATCGACCCGCGGGGCATGGTTCATTGCTCATACCAGGCGTGGCTAGCTGCCCTTGGTGTCTTTTGTCTAATAAGCATCGACAAGATTGTCAAACAGCGGTAGCCTAATTCCCCTAATAGATCTAATATTTACCACCTGCGGTTCATTGATTTACAGCTGTATAAAGGTTTTTACAGGCCTATCGGACTTTCCCTGTGGATGTCGCCAATCACAGGCCTATGTGACTGTCACTACATGGTTGTCATGAACTACAGATCTACCCGGGCACCCACTATGTTATCTATTACATGTCTACAGAACTTCTACGCTGGATGTCGTGAACTACAGATCTACCGGACTCCCACTATGGATGTCTTCAATTAATGACAGACCTCTGGTTTACTCCCACTATGGATGTGATCAATTAATTACAGGCCAATACTCAAACTCCCACTATAGATGTCATAAATTAATGACAGGCCTATACTTGATCGCCCACTTTGGATGTCATCAAGCTGAATGGTAGTGTGAAGGCGTCGTGCTGCTGTGATGCTACGCTCGAGCGACACTGCGGATGAAGCTCGAGCTCAAATTGCTTACAATTCTCATTGCTGCTGGACAGACGTCTACACTAAGCAGGAGCTGTACTGGCACCAGAGCTGCAGCAGCAGGTGCTGCTGCAGCTGCAGCAGCTGCTGCTGCTGTTGCTCGACCGTTGATCTACTGCCGCTGATGCCAGTTCGACCGAGAATGGGAAGGAAAAAGCTTAGTGCCCTGGTTGCCTGGCTACTATCGACCGAGTCGTCGGGTCGTTTATGTGATGCCAGATACATATACATGCTGCACGTCAGCCGAGTGCTATTGCTTACTCATGCTGCTGCTGCTGCTGTGGCTGCTGCTGCTGCTGCTTGTAGATAGAAGACCTACTGCTGCTGCAGTTGTCTTCAGTATAGAACTATAGCGACTGGTTATGCCTGGAGCGTGACGGTACTCTGCAATCCTATAAGTAAATCAGACAAGTGTGCTGCTGGCCAGACACCATGTTACCGTCATTACATTACCATTACATTTCGATTTAATAAATGATCATCTGATTTCATGATGAAGGCATTTTCAAGTTTTGTGACTTGTGCATGCAGGCTATGTAATGCTTACCCCTGCAGGCCGGGGAACAAAGAATTTACCTGCAGCCTAGAGCTCCCCGGGCTTGTCGTAAAAGGTGACTAAAGAAAATGGGGAGCCGTTCTGTGCCGGCTCTCTTGCGCAGAACCGGACTGTATACAGCCCTTGTGTGCTGCACACGGTCCCTGAAATACAAAAACAAAAAACAACAAAGTTATGAAATACTATTACGCAGCAGTACACTGTGTAATCAGTGCTCGAGAAGGGTTGTAAGCTTTTTGTGAAAGATTGCGACAATGCTTCACCAACTGCTGTTTTCAGGCCAATCTCAAACTTTGTTCTTCAAGTTCACTAGAAGGTACACCGTGTAGCTAGCTACTATAGATCACAGCATTAGTGCTATGTAGATGGAATATCATTATTCCAGGCGTGAAGTAATCCTATGTATAATATTCTCTATAATCCTCTGTAATCCTATTGTAATCCTATTCTATTGATCATGTTATGATTAAGAAATAGGTATGCAGCTTTACAAACCTGTCAGGGGTAAAGCTGGATGTGAAATCCTGAAGCCCCGATCCCCTTTCCCCTATTTTATGGGAGGGTGGGGGGCTGGGGGCATCTTCCTCAATGACAACCGTAAGTCCATCGGTGATCAGATTATTGTAATTTCTAGTCAGTATAAAGTCCTGAACAAATTTTTAGTCAGGAAGCCCAATGTTTATATAATAATACAATAATAATAATGGGTTTAGAGCATGTGTCGGCGTATAGTGACGTGATCAGGAACCTTTTTCACAAATTTTAGCCAGCAGTCATTTTTTATACCAAGCTACCCGATACGCTCATGGTTTGAGAATTGGATGCCAAATTTGACACAAAACTTGTTCACCGGATGGCTTTTTCGTCCAAAAAGTAAATAAAGACTGACAAATTTTGCTGGCTGCAGCTGAAACCTTTTATGTTGTAGTACTGTGACGCACGCTGCAGTAATAGTGTACATTGCTACAGCCTACGTTGCTGTATATGTATGTCCTAACATTGACCACTCCAAATAGATGTACTTAGTCATATGTTTTAATTGAAATTTCTAAACAAAAAATCATTTGATTGGTCACCTTTTTTGAACAACAACTGTGGCCAAGTTGTGGTTACATGGTAAATTATGGTTATCTGCTAAATGTGTCTGGTTTGATTTTTTAGGCAGATGTTTCGAATGATTTCGATCACTGATTTTGAAAACAGTACCACATACTGTTGGTTTGTGGCTGACTTTTTAGAACAGCAATAATTTAGTCTTCTTTTATATATATCTTTATTTCACTCCAAAGGTAGTTCATGCATAACCAACAACAAACAAAGTATAACAAACGAATGAATCACAGGTCCGGACAAGACAACTGCAGTTGCATACGTTGGGAGGCAGCCCCAGACTAAATTAGCATACTGCAAGTATTATTAAAAGAATGTTTGATTCCTAGCCTGAAATTCTTAGGCGCCACAGAATCTTTTGCAAACTTTATGCCTGCAGCGTTTTATATGTAGCCTATGATGTGGTATGTTAGTGAAATTTGTGTTAATCATTAACCAAGTCAGAATCTGATTTCTGGCCCCTCGCTATGTGTTCTACAGTCCTTTACGCTTACCCAGTCCAGTGCCTTCACAGTCCTATAAATCTAATAGTAATCACGATCTCCTGAGATTGAATGCATGGCTCAAGTTGCTTGGCATTTTCTTTTGTTTCTTTTATATTTATGATGGAAGTAGAAAAATGTTGTTTAATAATAGATGAGACTCAAGAGAGCCTTGAATTCCCTTAATTCCCCATTCCTTTCAAGTTCAGGGTTATTAAGCCTTAATAAGTCTTTGTTTCCTTCATTGACTGACCAACGAAACTCTGTTTGTTGTGAATCACTGCTCCAGGACTTTCACTTTTCGGTAATTGATTATTTACAGAATGATTTAAGAAGGATATATATATATATCACTCGGCACATGTCTATAATTTCTTGCTATGTTCTTTCAATCTAAAGCTGTTGTTATGATGTAAAAGGTATATGCCATTTTGTGAGTTTTTTGTAACCTTTCGCTACCTTTCCAAAGCTTTTAAAAACAAACACATAATTATTAAAAATTGTAAGTTTAACATTGTATTTGAAATGCAACAATGGATCACTAGATATCAAGTAGACATATATACTGGGATTGACATCATCGTCGTGTGTCACTGTGTTTTAGGGTTGCGTCAGGAACGGCTTCTGAGACAAGCACGCGTGTAGTCAGTGATCATTGCATGAGGAAGGGGCTCGTCAATGGAGGCTCGAGGAGGGAAAGTCTTGTTGATGAAAGTTTGAGAGGGGAGGGGCTTATCGATGGAGGGTCGAGGCAGCAAGGGCAAGCTGGTGGAGAGCACAGTGACACGGCAGACGTTATCCTGCGGAGTACAGCGGCTGACAGCAGTGTGTTGGAGACGGACGCGTCAGCTGAGAGACGGGGAGATGTGACGTCATCTGAAGCTGCAGCTGTGCAGCCCGGCTCACAGGGGTGAGTGTGTGCTAGGGGCTCACAGGAGTGAGTGTGTGCTAGGGGCTCACAAGAGTGACTGTGTGCTTGGGGCTCGCAGGAGTGAGTGTGTGCTAGGGGCTCGCAGGGGTGAGAGTGTGCTAGGGGCTCACAAGGGTGAGTGTGTGCTAGGGGCTCACAAGGGTGAGTGTGTGCTAGGGGCTCACAAGGGTGAGTGTGTGCTAGGGGCTCACAGGGGTGAGCATGGGCATGGGAGCCATGCAGAACGGTGTGATCATTGTTATCTGGCGACATCGTTGTCATCAATTTTAAATATTGCCCGAAATTGTTTTGTGATCTTTGGATCTAGGTCGCTGCTATGCAATCGGCAGCTTGCAGGCCAGATAAAGGCTTGCAAGTAGCCCCTGAAGGTGCTGCGCACAAAAAAATTGATTACCTAACACATGTAAAGATTTTTTTAGTTAAGAAAGTTGAATCGACCTAAGTGTTAATGATGGGTAAGAGTCGATTTATATTAATAGACAGAATTTTTGTTTACATTTATATAAAACAAATCTATAGAATGATAAAAGCAATGTTTGTATTGCATTTAGCCTAATTGTAAACTGCAGGCCTGTAACCGTGTTCGGTTTTTCTAATGGCTCCGGCCCTGTAGCTCTCGAAATCGTTCTAGAAATTAAGTTGGCTCACTACATAAATTAAATGAATAGGCGACCCCTGCAAATGCTAACATGGTGATGTTAGAAATTTGCCTAACTTTTCTCCATTGTTTGCTGTACATATTGTGGGCAGTGTGCATGAGGTGCACAATCATCGCACTACTCCACTCTCTACTCACCACCATGCTGATGACAAGCCTGCTCCACTCTCTACTCGCCACCGGTCCGATGACAAGCCTGCGCCGCTTTCTCTCGCGCGACATTCCAACAACCAGGCTTTGCTACTGTCCGACGAGCGCCGCTGCGCAGGTGATGTGGACTGCATGCAGCAAGATTCGGCGTCAGTGCGGCGGCAGGGCTCGTCAGACCGGCGCGCTGGTGACATGGATGTGCAGCAGGACTTGGCGTCAGTGCGGCGGCAGGGGTCGTCACGCCACCCCACTGGTGATGGGGACGGTGGTGTGCAGCAGGACTCGGCGTCAGTGTGGCGGCACGGGTCGTCACACTCAAGCTCCCCTGCCTCACACTCGTCAAGCTGCAGCAGCAGGACACCGCAGAGCTCGTCAGTCCTTCTCACCACTCATCTTCATCACTCATCCTCACCACTCATCCTCACCTCTCATCCTCACCTCTCATCCTTACCTCTCATCCTCACCTCTCATCCTCACTTCTCATTCTCACCTCTCATCCTGTTGCTGTTGTTCGTCATATTATTTAAAGACGCACTCATAACTAAGATGGTACGACGTCTCTCAAAAATATTCCAGTCGGGGCCGCTGGGCCGGCCCCACCCCAAAGTGCCCACGTCAGAGGCCGAATGAAAGAACACCAAAGATTAAGAAGATGCCTGTTCGCCAGGCTAAGCTAGGGCTGCAGCCCACATGGGCGTGGCCTTAGTCAGGCCCATGTAGCCTACATACAACCCAACGACACGCGTCACGACCTATCGTGAGGCTATCAAGGTGACCTATCAAGGCTGAGATTAGGCTACATGCGTGCGGCGTTGACTTCCACGTCAGAGGACACAGGCCTAAGCTTCAAGCCAGGAGTACAGCAATGTCAGCGAAGCGGCGATCAATCGACGGACAACCATCGCCACAAATTCACACGACGCCCACAGAAAGATCCTGAAAGTAGACCACACCTAAAGAACTGGCATTGCGTCTTTTATGTTTTGATTATCATTTTTTCCAAGTTTTGTGAATTCTGTCAAGTTGTTCCCAAGTTATGAGCTTTTGAGTGGACTACTCCGGTTTATGTTTTGAAAGATTGTAGTATCGTAACGCTCTGCTCTGCTAATCGCTAGCGCTTGTGCAATTTTGTTTGGAAGTAGCAGTTCTGATTCTAACAGCAGAGTATTATATGAATAGAATTGCGGTCTTAACCTATTGACTCAAGAAGCATTATGAAAATGGGGGGAGGGGGGAGATGGGAGTGACGAGGGTGGATAGGGAGGTGGGGGGAGAGGGGGGGATCAATCAAATCAACAGGGGGGGCGCATGGGGGTAGGGGTGTAACTTCACAACCATCCTACCACAGGCTCGACCCTCTAGTATTATATTATTGTTCAAAATGTATATACATTGCATATGCTGGTACTTGCATGTATTGCATAGTTTATACAATATACACGTATTGCGAAGTATGTACGTGTAGTATATTGTTCAAAGAATAGAAACCGAGAATACTATGTTGAGCAAAGTTCAGCGCAGCGAGTAATGCATTCATTGGCAGCGTGAATCGAGAATATGAATCATTTACCAGGTGACGGTCAGGTACACCAGATGGCTGTAATAATGAATTTATTTGATTATGGAAATTTATCTGAATTTTATTTATACATTAGGGCTGTGTTGTTAGTTAATTCATTGTAGCCTTCTGATGTAATTTTGGTTAAGTCATGCAATGGAGCATAAATGCGTGATCAGCATGATATACTAGGGGGGATACATGATATACTAGGGGGATACATGACATACCAGGGGGGATACATGATGTACCAGGGGGATACATGATATACCAGGGGGGATACATGATATACCAGCGGAGATACATGATATACCAGGGGGATACATGTAGATGAATGAGGAACTGAGGGTGGCTAGGTGGACAAGAAAGGATATATGAATGATTGCAGAGTAAAACTCTGAGTATTACTTTATTGCTGATGTCTAATTATGACTTCAATTTTTAGCTTATGCCTTCAATGTCACATGGTGTTTGTGCGTGTCGGCGAGTGCTTAACTTCTCTCAAGTTCAACTGTTGGTCAGTTCTGGATGAATTCAAAGGCTGTGAGGAGATTGTTTGTTTCACACTGTCTGTCCTGTGCACGCAGTGTGACTGTGGGTCTTGCTGTCTATCCTGTGCGGTCAGTGTGAGTGGTTGCTATCCGTCCTGTGCAGTCAGTGTGAGTGGTTGCTGTCCGTCCTGTGCAGTCAGTGTGAGTGGTTGCTGTCTGTCCTGTGCAGTCAGTGTGAGTGGTTGCTGTCTGTCCTGTGCAGTCAGTGTGAGTGGTTGCTCGGTTCGTTGCGCCGTGACGGCTCTCAGTCCTCCACCTCTTCCTCGCTCGCCTGCTCCGGCATCCTTCCCCCCAGGGCGTCAGCACTGCATCAGAGCCCTGCCTCAGTGTCCTCCACCCCTGGCTCACCGTCCCGCGCCCCTCGGGGGGGTGGTCGCGCCGCTGGTCCTGCGGCGAGCGAGCGCCCGGACGAGCAGAGTCGCCGTAGTGTGCTGGTGACGGGGCTGGCGCCCGACTGCTCCGAGGCGTGCCTCCGGGCGGAGCTGGAGCAGCTGTGTCGCAGGCACGGGCGCGTGACGGGTGTCGAGCTGAGCGCAGCTGCGCAGGGGGGTGCGCGACAGGCGCTCGTCTGCTTCAGGAGGTGATCTTCTTCTTCAGTGTTCTGCAAAATGGCCGTTTATTAGTGAACCGATCCTGTCTGCATACGATTACTTCACGTTCAAGTCGTCTATCAATGCGATATTTGGTCTTCTCGGTCCTCTCTTGCTGTTGATTGTTCAATGACTTATGTACGGTAACTTACACAAGTTGAAAATTACAAAAAATCATGTGAGCTTTTGCACTTTTGCTCTATGCGAGGTTTCTGTCTTTGCTGGGCTCACCACTGAGCAGAGGAGAGAATATAGGTCTGAGCATGCAATGACAGTGCTTCAAATACTGGTAGTTGTGATGCCGACCGAGCTTCTTCCAGCTCATCCTTCAGTCATAATCATCATCATCATCATCATTTCCGTTTTTTCAGTTCATTTTCCAAGCAAGCACAGGTTTTGGGTCTGCGTCCATGGACACACGCTCTCACGTTCCCCGGCCCCGCAACATGAATCGGGAGCTGAGATGCCACGAGGGGGAGAAAACTACAATAAAGCTGACACTTAACTAAGGAGATGATGACATCGATCCAAAGTCTGCGGGGGCCCTGTCACAAGCAATTCTGGGCCTAACTAATGCAAGGCCTAGGAGACTATAGGCATCAAACAAATTCTGACTCCACCTCCCCAGCCCCGGCAGGTTACCCCGCCCTCCCTATGCCGCCCATCTTAGCACCCCCTGACCCGAGCATCGTCTTAAAGACACGGGGCAAGCTACGAGCACAAGCTCGTGCTTTGTTTTGCCCGTGCTCTGTTGAAGCAGATTTTTACAGATCGAAAGCCGTTAATGCCGTCCAACCTGCTCAATGGTGGCAGCAGGGGCAGGGCTGCACGACACAGCTAATTTCAGTGAATTTATTCTTGGTATATATTTCATCATTAAACTAATTAATGCATTTTTTGTTTTACAAAGTTTTTTGAGGCTCTTTTTTATTATAGTTGTGAGCTATTATTGTTCTACAATTTAAATGCTACCCTTTTTTCAAATGAGCTGATTTAAAATTCATTTCTTGTCCTCCTGTTTGTTATTCATTGGTTAAAAATAAAATTATGCACGCCAGTGACTGAAATATTTGAATGCATAAATAGAACTCTTCTAATGAATAAATGGAAACTCTTGATAGATTTGCTTGAAGTGAAAAACGTTTTATTATGCTGCTAATAGTTGATTAAATATTCAGACCGTTTACATAACTTTTGCTACTGTCATTTAATTTAAATTGCATTGCTTGGATTGTCATATTTAACATGCGTGAGAGAAACTCAAGTCATTCATGATTGGATGTGGACTGATTCATTAGAATTGCATTCATTAGCATTCCATTAAAATGATGCATTAGATTCGCTTAGTTTAATGTGAAGTGTTTATTTGTGGTTGGTTCAGGTCTGAGGACGCTCAGCGATGCGTAGAGTCGCTGCGCGGCAGATCTCTGCTCGGCTCTCGATTGCACGCCACGCAGCCGCCCGGCTCAGGTCGGCTCACCGACACTTCCCGGCTGCATGCCACACAGCTGGCCAGTTCAGGTCGGCTCTGCGACATCTATTTCATTTTCACCGCTGAAAGTACTACATGCATCAGATTTCAAAATTTGATAAGGGCGAGGTCCGCCAGCAATAAATGAGTCCTCATAAGTCTATTAAAGAATTTTGTAAAAAATATCATGAAATAAAAAATGTGCAAACTTGGGCCAGATGTGGAAATATGCTCAGAAACCAAACCAGTCTTATATAGTACTGACTACTTTTGACTACGGTTTGATTATCGAAATTGATTATTTTCTTCTGTTGAATTGGTTGTAGAATTTAGAAGAACTAACTACAATTTTGAGAGACTGCAACACTTTCATTGAGAGTAGAGTATCGTTATTATTTCTTCGTTATAAAGTCATCGTTAAACTAAGCTAGAGCACTAGCTCGTTTCTCTCCTTCAATTCAGTCCTTCCGCTCTCGGCTGTTGTAGATAGCTAGGTAGCTTTTTGCATCCTGTTTCCCTTGGTTTATATACCTTCTATATGGTATAGCCGAGGCTCACAGACTACAAGCTAACTGAATCAAACCAGAGAATCCCGAGTAAACGCCGAACAAATAAATTCTATAGCAAACGCATGAATCAAAACAAAATCAGAACAAAGCAATAAACTTATCTCACCCAATTAACTTTCACCCTACATCTGGTTATCAACGTTATTTGTTCTGATTTCCCTGAGTAAATGAACCTTCACCTGCCATCTGATTTCCCAGATCAAAAGCAATTAATTATTCAGAACAAACGAACCTTCAACTGGCATCTGTTTCTCAACACTATTTGTTCTGATTCTCTTAGAACAAAAGCAATTAAATACTCAGAACGAACAACTGGCATCTGTTTCTCAACACTATTTGTTCCGCTTCTCTCAGAACAAAAGCAATTAATCACTGCCAGCATAGTCTTATATCCTGCCCTCTTCGCATACGATAATCCTAATACTACTTCAGTCCCTTATTTTGAAATCTGGAGCTTTAAATCTGATGCACTTTCAGTGATTAAATTATTGTTTGGATTGAATCTTGGTTAATTTGTTGTTGAAAATCACTACCGTGAAGCAAATTATCTTAGTGAGGGTGATTAATATTCCTAGCCAACATGAAAGAACGGGGAGCTAACCTATTTAAATCTAACTAAGTAACTAACTAATCGCCTTTCCCCTGCAGGTCGGGGGACAAAGAATTGATCTGCAGCCCAGAGCACCCTGGGCGAGTCGTAAAAGGCAACTTAAGAGGGGGGAGCGGTTCTTTGCTTGGTAAAGCCGAGGCCTAGGCATTGAACCGGACTGTAATAATCTTTGTTACTACACAGTCTTTAAACTCCTAAAACTGATGAGGCCAATTTTAGATGTAAATTTTGTTAAATGTGCTCAGGGTTTGAGATCAGACTATTACACGAATAATTCTTACGATTTTCAAAACTTTATACCGAAGTCTAGCTTGCTGCAGATTGAATCTAATCCATCTAGCAGATAGAAACGCCTTGACATCATCTATTTGGTTTGCGGAGCTTCTAATTAACAAACATTGATGTTTTCTGAATATTTGCTTACAAACATAGAATGATCAGAATTAGCTTGAGAAGGATTATAAATGAATCTGCTAATACGTATACCGCGCGTGCAGTTGTGAAGAGGGGTGGGGCGGACAGTGAGGTAGGTGGAGGGCAGGAAGGGGGCGTTGTGGGACGAACGCTGACGGTCACTGGGCTTCATTGCAGCATCACACGCGCGCACTGCCTACAGATCTTCGAGAAATATGGCTGCATCATTGTGAGTCCATTTCTGATCAATGCTGTCTACTTGAAGTCCACTTCTGCTGATGCTGTTTGCTTAAAGTTCACTTCTGCTGATGTTATGACTGCTACCTCAGACAGAGAATAACCACTACTGTTCACTTAACCGTGCCGTTCCTTAACAGTTCTTGCTTTGCCCTAACCATAGCCGTTTAACCGTTCATTTCACACGCCGCTTCAACCGTTGCCATAGCCCTGCCTGTCAGGCCGTTGCCGTGGACGTGACGAACGTGCCGTTCCTGAGCCACAACGTTCCCCATACCTCAAGAAACACATAAACGTATTGGCTTTTTGCCCAGATGTGATTTTGGCACAATTTTCCACGATTTCGATTTGCATCCCACCAAAAGTATTGTACGCAAATCATTACGAGCAATAGACAGGAACTGTGAGCAGTAGGAGGAAAAGTGGTACTTTGAAATGCATTGTTTGTACGTGGAAAGACGTGGCTGCTTTCAAATTACGTCAGATGATGTGTTTATGGCGTTTATGGAAGCGCTTTACATTGCGTAAAAAGCAGCACAAACTTAGATTCCTTCTGAGACCCAGTCTCCAAAGCCGAGGAGAACTCAGCGAGTATAGATTAGTGCAGGAACTTTACTTCAACGACCATGAAGTCTACTAAATTTATCCCAAAGCTATGATTTAGGACCAACCCCTTTTATCATAACCCCTTTATATTAACCTCTTTATATTATCAACCCCTTTATTAGACAAACCTTATGTTTTACCAAGAGAAATTTATATAATAATTAATTAACCTATACGTACTGTCCAAGCGTTCTCCAGATACGCTAGGCCGATGTTTCACATGACATAGCATTCAGGTGCAGCAGCACTCTGGTGTAAGCTACAGGTAAAAAGGGCAAAAGCTAACATTCTGCTACTGCAGATCAGCTGTTGAACTTTTCCGCAGCCGCAAAAAATCAAAACTTTTTGATTTCTGTTAAGTACGCCGTACGGCGGTTTACGGAAACGGCGCGGTTACGGCAAGAACGTCTGCCATACCTCAGGCTAAGTAGCCGTTGCCGTTACCGTCGAGACACAACGGCATGGCTGCAGCAACGGCTAAGGACAACACTATACCTCAGCCAGCGGTGAAACAGTCAACGGGAACAGTAAAGTACAATGGTAACGGCTATTCTCTGTCTGAGGTAGCAGGCTTTAAGTCACTTGAAGTCCACTTCTGCTGATGCTATCCACTGTAAGTCCACTTCTGCTTATGCTGTTCACTTGAGATCCACTTTTGCTAGTGCAATCAATTTCTGCCATTGCAGTTTAAACATCTGATGATGTGATGTTTAGGAACATTATCTGTTGCACCTCTCCCGCACCTACGATTCAAGCAAACGATGTTTTTCCATCTCCGTTTGCATGACATATTCTTGGTGCGTTAAAAGTGCAATATACATACATACATACATACATCTGTAACATTATCTGTTATGACATTAGAAACAACTGCAGTGATAATTTTAGTTATAATGTATCTTACTTTTAAAGAGTCATATTCAGGTTTACTTTTATTTTTAGAAGTTTCTGATATTTATTTTTTGACGTATTGAAAAGTTAAGGGACACAACGAAGCATTACACTATCAATGTTGTTAGTATATGACTAGTATTGTTAGTATATGATCAGTGTTATACTTGTGGTACTAGTATGATTAGTGGGGTTAGTATACATGTATGATGATGTCAGTATATTCCGGTATGACCAATGGTGTTAGTATATTATCAGTGATGTTAGTGTGTGATCAGTGATGTTAGTATTATGATCAATAGTGTTAGTACATGATCAGTATTGATGTTGGTATGTGATTACTGATCAGTGATCAGTGATGTTAGTATATGATCAGTGATGTTAGTATACGATTAATGAGTTAGTATGTGATCAGTGATGTTAGTATATGATCAGTGGTGTTAGTATACGATTAATGAGTTAGTATGTGATCAGTGATGTTAGTATATGATCAGTGGTGTTAGTATACGATCCGTGATGTCATCAGTATGTTGTCTGTGGTGTTAGTACATATGTATGAATTAGTAATGTCAGTATATTCCAGTATGAACAGTGGTGTTAGTATATTATCAGTGATGTTAGTGTGTGATCAGTGATGTTAGTATTATGATCAATAGTGTTAGTATATAATCAGTATTGATATTAGTATATGATCAGTGATCACTGATCAGTGGTGTTAGTATATGATCAGTGATGTTAGTATGCGATCAGTGATGTTAGTATACGTTCAGTGATGCTAGTACATTATCAGTGATGTTAGTATATGATCAGTGTTGTTAGTATACGATAAGTGATGTTAGTATGTGGTCAGTGATGTTAGTATAATTTCTGATCAATGGTGTTAGTTTTCATCCAATGTAGCAGTGTTTAGGCTCTAGTCGACATTGAAGTTCTGCCCTGTGAGGCTGCGACGGTCTGCTTGCCATTGGTGCAAACAGCACTAGGTTGTCCACACTGCTGCTGTGCAGGACTTGAGGCTGTGTGCGGAGGAGTGCGCCACGAGTGCAATGAGGGAGGGGAGTGAGAGTGCGACCAAGCGCTCCAGCCTCAACGCAGCCTCTGTCGAGTACGAGTGCATCACGAGTGCAGTGCAGGCTGCGCGCGATTTGCACCGACGGTCACTTGGCGGCAGCACCATCAAGGTAATACCTGCAAATCTGATGGCCCCGATGAAATCCCTGGACACTGAAACTGACTTTGGACTCATTATTATTGTTATTAAAAGATTAATCTGCCGATTGATATTAATACAGATGAGCAGTACAATCACAGAATATAGAAGTAACAGAAGTGACACTTGACCTGTTTTGCGTATCGATTTTTTATTTAATTAAAACAGCGCACTGCTCTGTGTTGCACGGACACGTGACGGCGCACAAGGTCAATCGTTATATTCAAAGCTGCTGTTCAAAAATGACAAAATAAGTGCAAAATTGTTGTCAATAAGACCCTCAAAACTCTGCCCTCCGGCCGGGGGAGCGCGTGCCCTTCCGCCAGCCCTGGTTATGGCTATGGTTAGGATTCGCGGTGCTTGAGTGGATATATAACCACTTGTGTTTCAATTGAAGTGGGGTCGAGTCTAGTTGTGCTGGTGCCCGTGCCGTTTCCGGCCATGCTTTTGCTTGCCTAAAGTCCCTAACGACGAACCTAGCCCTAACTTTAACTTTGAAACCCTATCGGGGCCCTAATCCCTCGCCTCGATCTATTTTCAGCATTATATGGGCAACGGCTTGTCTTATACATTACACATTGTTTGGTCACCAGCGCCCTCTAGATTCGACCCGTGTTTGATCCATCCACATCGTCGCCATCTTGGGGTTCCCGGTCCACAGCTAGGCACAGCCCTACTGGGAGTCAGGGACCAATGAAATCGCATTATTGGTACCACAGCTAGAGCAGTGCCCTGATTTAACACGTGAAAATTTAGCAAAACAAGAAATCTGACATGTCGGTGGAAAATCACATGCGTACAATGAATGACAATTCGCTAAAATTAATTTTCTTTTGTAAATATTTTAATCATCTTATTTACAAACTGACAGGGTGGGCATAAAAAACAACCCCTTAGGATTTTTTAAACGTATAACTAAGGCAATGCACATCCGTCGATGACAACATTTTGCAACGGACAACGGACAAATAGTCATCTATTTCCATCATTTTTGCAGAGATTCGGTAAGTTCTGTTGAATACTTGCAAAGTTTTGAATTTTGGAAATTGAGTGATCTGATACTTTGTCGCAAAAATGAAACAATGTTGTGTGTATTCATAACACAATATTTGTTCCTATGATTACCTAATTTTGCACACAAAAATAACCATCAACTGGTAATCTTTAGCCAAATTGAGTGTCATTCTCTACAATAGTTTCACAGTTGTGAGATATTGAATTGGACTTCAGCTTAGGCCTGAATTGACGACTGTTCAAATATTTGTTAGCGTTTGTACAGAAAAAACAAGAAAGGGTTGCTAACATTTTTGTGCAATGTCACCACTGATGAACAGTCTGCAGCACAGCAACACTAACATTTTTGCCCTCAATTGGCGGGGTAGTCAATTTCACAAGCTCATAACTTTGGAACTATTCAACAGAATTTCATCAAACTTATTTTGGTAGGAATATGGCTAATAGATGGCCGCTCCAACTTTTTTTGTTGCCTTTTACTACTCGCCCATGGAGCTCTGGGCTACAAGGAACTAAGAAATGAGAAGTGAGAATGAGATGGACTCAAGGAACTGAGAAATGACTGAAAGAGGTGTCTGAGAGGTGACTGAGGTGAGCTCGGCCGATAGTGCGGTGAAGATCTGTAGTTTAACTAAAGTGATATGGACCGTGTGTAGTAACAACGATTGTATTGCAGTCCATTTCTGTGCAAAAGAGCCAGTGAAGGCAACTTGCATCGCTGCAGGCCTGCGCTCAAGTTTAGTTGAAGAATTGAATAATTTCATTTTGATTTGTGTAGACCCTGTAGACTTTTGAGTATAGGCGAGAAGCCAGATCAAGTGAATCGTTAAAATTGTTATGTTTATTGACACTATCAATGAAACTCCAGCGAAAAATCAAATGATATTTAGTCATTCTCTAGATGGCTATAGCATCCTTCCTTAATAATTATTCTGTTCTTCCGAACGAACGCTATCATAATTTTTTGTACGAACTCACAAACGGGTGATTAAACTTTAAATTATACATATTTTAAACTAATAATTATAAAATATCTTTAAAATATACATATATTACACATGAATACATCGGTAATATATGTTCTACAATAATTGCAATGTCTAAAACTGAAGGTTTTAAGTTTCTTAATTTAGTTCACAAGTATTTGGTAAAGGTATTTCATAACTTTATTTTTTGCGTTCACTATTATAGCCTAGATTGCAAATCGCGCCTGTTTTACACAACTGAACATGGGACACAATGACCAAAATGTCACATATGCAGAAAACGCCGAACATGTACCATATATGCCTATGTCGCCCGTCATCAATGCTTGAACTCACACGGCGTGTAAACAGCGTGTGATTTAAATATTTAGTGGCGTCTCTGCGCTCAAACAAATTGGTCGCTGCACGCCATAGTTAATCATATAAAAGGTGTACCGCGACGGAATTCTATTCACAGAACGTTATTTTAGTTTTTGGTTAGTTAGCTCAGGGGTAGGTTAGGGTTAGTTTAGGGTTAGTCTAGGGTTAGCTTAGGGTTAGTTTAGGGTCAGCTACGGGTTAGCTCAGGGTTAGGGCATGAATTTTTATGTTTTAGTTCATGCAACGACCAATTTGTTTGACCGAATAGACGCAAGTAAACATTTTTAGGGTGGCCCACAAATCGTCATGACAACTATTTCCTTAACTGGTTTCGTGCATGGTTTGCATGAAACCCAGCTAAGGACATTTTATCTTGTAATTTTCTTAACATGGTTGCATGTAAATGACATGTAAAATTACAAAATTGAATATAAAATTTCGTGCAAAATATGCAGCGTGTAAAGGAACGCTAACGCCGGCCCTGCATGTGATCTCACGTAGGCCTACATATACCACCTCTCCGCGTCTTTGCGCATGCCGTTCTCAACTTCCCCATTGCTGCACGTTCATACGATATCATACATGTAGGCCTAAATGTAAGCATACTTCCTTTTCACTAATCTACACCGTTCTGTTTAAATGCGTGACGAATTGATGCAAAATATATGTGCTTCCTGGTGCTAGCTCTGAATCGCAGTGTAAACCTACCGCGCTGAAGAAAAGCGACGAGTTTATGAGAATAACATTCAAAGGAAAAATTTGAATTTCAACCAGCCTGTGGCTCGGCAATTTGTCTGACTGACGGGATGTCTGACATTAGATCCACTGATATATTGGTTAAAGATATAATAGCGATTACGGTGGCTAACGGTTAACGATAACGATGACAAAAAATCATTGCCCCGACGAAAACGAATTGAAAATCATTGTCCCAACTGAAACTAAAATGATCGATTCTGAGCTAAAATTGAATTTATCCTAAAATTATTTTCAGAAAGAAAATATCACCAATTAGATCTCCGTGTGTATGACAAAAGAGACCCGCAGCTCAAGAATTCAGCACAGATCGAACTCAAAGACTATAAGGGAGGCACTCGGACACTTTTCTCTATTTGTTCTCATTCAATTTGAATTGTTTAATTTGCTTAATATATTATTTTTTATTTATTTATTGATTTGTCTCTAGTCGGTGCGCATCCGTTAACCACACCACCACCAGCTGTCTGGAGCAACAGAGGACTGGACGTATGCGACAGGTCCCGTCCCAATATAACCGCAGGTCCTCCTCTTCTTCCCTCGACCCCTCAAGGGGGCAACGGTGCCTTGCTGTCACCGCGCGATTTTCCCTCACTTACCGCCGAGCGCTGCGCCCTTCCCGGATGCGTCAACTTTGCGTCACGTTTCACACATCCCGTGTGCTATGAACATCTAGATCATGCCCCGAAACAGTGCCCCACGTTCCGTGTTCATATAGACGTGGCACAGAGACATCATCCCGAGTCATTCGAACGACTAGAGAATGGGTATCCTGTGTTTGAGCAAGTGGCACCAAGCAAGGCCAAGCTGTCGGCTGCTCGCAGGGCATCGGCTCCCTTGAATTTGACCGGTAACAAAAGCGTGTGGTTAGAAGATAACGATCGTGACGTGATGTACCTTGACGCAAACGGTCATGACATCATGTACCGTGACGCAAGCAATCGTGACGGATTGCCAGCTTCTTTCTTCAGTCAAACGGGCAGCGGTGCTGCTGCTGCTGATCACAAGAGAGTTGGCCGCAGAACCTCGGCCTTCGCGCGTCCTGCTTACTGCGAAGGCAGAGAGAAAAGAAGATCGAAAGAAAGGAGTGAAATAATGAGACACGGAGAAAAGGAAAGGCGAGTAGTAAGCTTATCTCACAAGAAAAGAGCAACGGAAGGAGAAAGAGAAGGCTACGGTGATTATCCTATTCCACCGGCCTACAAGCCAGCATACCAGCATTGGATGGAAGCACAAGAAATTACACGTGTTGAAAAGAATCAAAGAAATGTCAACAGCGCGGGAAACTATCGTAGAGCTTCTGTTTTCACGCCGATCACTGTCGGCGGGAACGGTTGGGTGGGGCAAGAGGGGCATATGGAGGCTTTCCGCCGAGCCTCTGTCCCTGTCCCGCACTTTGAGTACGACTGGGAGGCGACCTGCGGGGGGGATCAGTACGACTGCGGGCAGATTTGCGGGGCTCAGGGAGGATGCGAATCCACCTGGGGTGTCCCAGAGGATGGTGATAGCTCCCCCCTCATCGCCAGAGGGGCTGCGATGTAGTCGTTTGGGGTCGAAAGTTAATGAGACTTAATTTTGTTTGTCTTTAAAATGGAAAGGCAAAAGAACCCTCAGTTAATTTATGCTCAAGTCACTGAAAGCTTTAAAGTAAAAAAAATTATTGAATATTTTTGCATAGGATTTTCTTCATTTAATTGCATTAATTGCTTACATTTTTACATGTACCATCTGACGCTCATACGTTTATTTGTAAAAATACAAAGTTATTGTACATTTTTTTTAGGGGCATCGATCCATCTATGCCCGGGGTGCATGATGTCTAAAGTATAGACTAAATTTATTTGCTGATGTAGCCTAATGTGCTTGGCATGCGTTTAAATTGTCGAAAACAAATAAAACATTAAGACGAAAGTATCCGTTAACCCCGCGGTGAATTTTTTACTAAAGGGAAGAAGTCTCTCTGCATCCGCCCTCCCCCCCTTCGGTGGTGATCTTTCATACGTGCACCTGACCCCCTTTTGACCGACGCTCCTGCTTTTCCTCAATGTGTGTTGCAAGTTAAGTAAAATACATGTCCGTAGCGTGAGGGGGGGCAGGGGAGGCAGTGCCCTCCTTAACTGGGGGCAGTGATTTATACAGGAATTTGTGAATGGGGGTGTGTAAGATAAAGTTGGGGGGGTGT
>JAQIWG010000284.1:0-38194 GCA_034695025.1 Chamaedrilus cognettii
TACCCCCCCCCCCCCCCCCCCCAATCAAAAAATTATAGAACGCCTCTGCCGAGAGCGACGAGAAGGATAAAATGAAGTTTATCTCAAACGACGCATTCAGATGTCGCTGTGAACAAATCTAATTTGACGGAAGTTTATCGTCTGCGATCGAAATTCATTAGATTTAACAACCTGCGCAAAGAATATGCAATGTGCTGTTAGATGAGTTAAAATTTTTATATTACTCAGAGGATCGATGTTACTGTAGCTGACTGCGCAAAAGTCGAATTGAAAATTCGCTGAAGTAGACTGTAGAATACTGTATGCATGATGGTCGAGATTTGAGAATCCGCATGCAGCACTGTCATCAACGGAAAAGAGCAACCAAAGCCTAGCTCCAAAACAAAATTTATTGGAGTTTAATGGATACGTTATTGAACTTCTTACCATTTGGACTTGACCGCAGCCTTTCATATCCCCGACTTTGTGATTGTCGCCTACGTGCCCGGGTCGTCTTGTAGAAAAATTTGGAATACAAATAAAACCAGCCTACATTCTGCCGTAAAAACAGTTCGTATGCCTAGGCTTGAGCACACATGCTTGTATAATACGGAGAGATTTTTATAAAGAAATAATTGATGAAGGTTTTTGCTGTATTATGCCGTACTATGCCCGGAGAAAGTGTAGGCCTAACTCCGCACACTCATAATAATAGAATGGGATAATAAATGAGCTGATGATCACCCATTTATGATGGATCACCCGATAGCCTACTGATCAATGACAGGCTACAGCGAAAGGAAAGAGGCCGAGGGGAGGAGATGGTTAGGCTTTGTGATGGCAAGCGCGTGGCTGGCTGCGTGCGCAATTGCGCATCGGCTTACGAAAAAGTAAAAGTGCCAGCCCAACAACAATTTCGTCAAATTCTAAAATTCAAAAAATCGGTCTCTACTTATTTTCTAGCACGCCCCCCCCCCCTCCCCGGGGCCACCAAATCTTAAGTTTTTATTATATTCGGCTACATTGGACACAACGCCCTCCACATGATGTTAACACACAGCGCGATGGATGGTGTTAATTGCAATATACATGTAGACCGCGCATACGACCCCATGCACTAACTTAAGCGATATTCTGCCTAAATAATGCGTGTCGATATTTTAACATAAGCTTAATTATTATGAAAACACATTACGGGTGCGCAAAGGGCGGTTAATTCCACAAAGTAGAAAGCAGCATAAGCTGCACAAAGCTTCAACTCCTCACGCTCTCGTCATATCGCTCGTTTGACCAATGTTAATCTGTCCCACTTGCTCTGAATCAGTCGACCCATGTCAATCGGACCTCTCATCCCGTCATCGCGCCTCGCCGACCCGCTACGTCGGCTGCCGCTCGCTGCGAGCGATGGCGCAACTACCGGGGGGGACATGAGGGCAGCTGCTCGCACTCGGGTGGCCCCCCCCCCCCCCCCCTCACAGCTGCCCCCCGTTAACTCCAGTTAACAGGACAAGAAATATTTGTAGTGTGAGGTCTCGTGTACATTGGGTGGAAAGGCTGTACCGTATTAAATGTGTTGAGTTTTGTCTAAACAAGTCGCTTGAGTCCACACGCCCTTGCGAGTTACGGTGGAACCGAGGCCAAGAAAAAACTAGGTCAAATTGAACACTTTTGGTGTCAACTTATTGCCCTGCGTATAGAACTCCTGCAAGCTGGGGAACAAAGAATTCTCTTGCAGCCCAGTGCTCCACGGGCGGGTCGTCAAAGGCGACTAAAGAAGAGGGAGCAGTTCTGTGTGTGGCCCTCCGCACAGAAACGGAGTGTAATTCTTTTTTCATTTTCGTTTTCTTTCTTCATTATTACCAGACACGGTCCCTAAACTGCAACCCAACCAGCCCCACCACCTCTGCGTATACATGTATGATTGTCTCCGTATTTGCACTCCATTTGGAAAAGTCTAGTTACGCTCCCCGCTGCTAGTCAAAACACCGTCCGTTCATGCACCCTTGCTAATAGGCTTGCCACCGTATTCCCCCTCCCCCCTACACCACAATTTAAAAAGTCTAGTTGCGATCCCTAGCTGCGAGCCATAACGCGGTCCGTTTATGCGGCGCGATCGGTGACCTCCGCGCGGCGCAGCGTCTAACGAGGCGGCGGCGCTTCATTGAAAATTCCGTCGTAGCTCAGACCGGTCGGCAGTGATGGATGCGGGCTGGGCGCAACGGCATGACCGCGTGCTGGGGGCTGTACCCGCCGCTCGAGGGGTCATTGAGCGGATCGAAATGCCCCCCCCCCCGCAATATAAATGTATTGATTTGATCACTAAGAATTATGCGTTTTTTAGAAGGCAAAGTAGTGGACAGTAGCTTAGCTAGTAGTAGTAGCTTAGTTAGTAGATGAAGAAGATGAAGATGAAGATGAAGAAGAAGATGTGAAGAAGATGTAAGAATTATGTGTAAAATTTAAAAATGCCCTCCTTCCGGTGGAAAAACTTCCTTTTCTAGATTATTTAATTTGCTATTGAAGATACGTGCTAATGGACGATTGGACATATTTTGATCTTTTATTTCGACCAGATATATACTAGTGGTTGGCCTTGATCTATTTTTGACAAAATGATAAATGATACTGTCATCTCTGGTCATGGTTTAGCTTGAAACTAAATTTTATGGGCTCAGAATTCCGTCTTAATCCCCCCCCCTCCGCCGCTCTTGAAGCACGTTATCTTCTGTATCCTGAAATGAACCTTCCCACATGATCGAGTCCAAGATCCGCCCCTGGGTGGTTATACGTGGGGGCGGCTGTAAGCAGGGGCCGTGTGGCCGGGGCGAGGTCTGTCAGTGTGATGGTAGCTGTTCAATGGCGGCAGTCGCCTCGGGAGGCTAATAGGCAGTGAATCATAGTGGAGAGAGATTTCCTTTGAAATCTGAAGAATTGACCAGGCTTCTCTTCCATTAAACAATGCGTTTTGTTCAACAACAATATCAAGGAAAGCGCGTGTAAGTCATCGAGCAGTATTTTTCGCCATGAATTTGTTTCAGTGGGCGCGTAGGCCATGCTAATTACCTGCGTAGCCTATAATAATGCATTTAACTTACGATTGAAATGAGGCCTAAAAATAATTCGCGCTTAGTTCGGTTATTGTTGAAGAATTGACAAAGGCTAGATTCGAGTAGGCCCAACACGGGCATCGAACACTAAAGTCTTGTACAACTATAGGCTACATGTAGCCTACACGTGCAGGCACTGTGAGGATGCACGTTATTATAAAGTGCGCGCGGCCGCTGTGCACGGTTGATACGCACACCAGCCAGCTAGGAGAGCCCCAACCATTCCAGCACTCTCTCGACTCAACAGAACACTTCTCGACAGTGCCGGTAAGTATGAAGCGAATCATCAAATTTATCAATCTTGTAAATAGGCCACAAGATGCGATACATATAGCGCAGTGTTTCCTTTAAGAGGGACATAATGTAAATCTCGTTTCATTTGTTTCATTAGCAGATTTTTCGCACTACACCGTGTTCCGATGGAAGGGAGAACACTTCAAACTTGTCATAACTCGGCCGAAAGTTATCACATTGGTCTAAAATTTTCAACACAACAACTGTAGCCGCCATATCTACACCAATTTGGAAGTTTGTAGAGAAATATTAGTTGCTGCGTGTTGTGTGCCAACTGTCAAGCAACAAACAAGCAGGCCCGAAATTTAGTCACAGCTGATGTTCATAGCGTCCTCCATTGTTCGCGTACACATGACAAAAAACGGGGACGCCACTGTTTGATTGCTTGATCTGTGATTTTGTGATAAAACAGCCGCCACTTTTCAAGCAGACGAGTCGTCGGGTGATTAACGTCACGCAGGCCTGGATGAACACGTTCCTCCTGTAGAGGTGTAGGCTACTCTCCGTATCTGAGGTTCACGCGGAGAGAACCATGTCTTCTGTAATGTGTGCGCGAACAAGGAAGACACTATGAACACAGCTGCGACTAAATTTCTGACCTGCTTGTTTGCAACTTGACAGTAGACACATAACAAGCAGCAACTAATGTTGGAAACGTTTTTTGGTACCTTTTTTAAAACAGCCATAGTTTTGTCAAAACTAGTCGAATTTCTTTACAAACTTCCAAATTGGTGTAGATCTGTCTACAGTTGTTGAGTATAAAATTTCAGACCAGTTTGATAACTTTTGACCGCGTTATCTCAAGTTTCAAGTGTTCTCGTTTTTATCGGAACACGGTGTGTATAGGCCTACTATATAGTATATGCATACAGATTAAAAGTCGATATCAGTTGGGTGTATGTTCCCACCTGTCAGATTTAATACGAAATTCAGTAATTGTTGAATTTTTTCAATTTGAATTAAAACACGAACAAAATGTTCATAGTTTATTGAAAAACAAATGAGTGAAGAATACTATGCATAATTCAAATGCTAATTCTAAAAAGTAAAATTCAACCTGTTGTAAATGCAACTTATTTCTTCGAAAAATAAGAAATTAAATAATAATGTAACTGAGTCTAAACGAAATGCATGATGATGTTTCAGTGAAGCGCGCATTGTGAATCATCGAAGACAATGAGGGCCTTCGCTATATACTTTGTATTTCTCTGCAAGTGTCTGATACTCAGCTCAGCCTTCACATCCAATGGTTAGTCTTGGAAAAAAATCAAGCTTTGCAAATTTATTTCATTTCCTAATTGTTCTGAAATCTTGATAATTTCAAAAAGTATCTTACGATGCAGTTTGAGGCATTTATTTTGTTTACTCATTTCAAGGGAACGGTGGATCGAGGAAAGAGAGTCTGGTTGTCAGTCTTTGTGATTCATATGGTCAGGGACATTCAGTTCAATTCAATTCATGTAGCCCAAGCCTACATGCTCCTTCATGCTCCTTCAGCGCCTTGCGTTTTAATATCGAATGTAAACATATCTGTTCTTTATTCGCAAAAACGGTAGCAACACAAAATATACAAAAAGAAACGAAATAAGTAAATTCAACGAAGGCCTATAATGTCACATTTGTCAGTCTATGCAAGCAAGAATATCAATTTGCAAGCAAAAACCAAATAAGTAAATACTACGACGCCTAAATTGTCAGTCTATGCAAGCAGGAATATAAATTTTAAGTTTTGTCTGGAATTCACCAATTAGTCCTTCACTTAATCACCACTGCAATAAATAAAAACGATGAAAATATTATCTTTTGGCTGAATTTT
Source organism: Chamaedrilus cognettii (assembly GCA_034695025.1). NCBI lineage: Eukaryota > Metazoa > Annelida > Clitellata > Enchytraeida > Enchytraeidae > Chamaedrilus > Chamaedrilus cognettii. Next base: position 5,197 of record JAQIWG010000284.1, read on the forward strand.
TGACGTCAACACGCCAATGCATTTTAGGTTCTCCCTTTAGTTCTATTAATTTTCAGACATAACTTGGCGTTTGAGTTCGATAGCGATATAATGTATTTTCAATGACAACGCGCATTCCTGCTCCCTATAAAGAAGTATTTTGGAGGTGGCTTAGTTATTGTCTCGTTCCTGTTGAGAAGAGAGCACGAATCTGCCGTTCTGTACTAACCATGTCTTACATTTTGAAAATTACTTTGACTAACTTCTCTTCATGCATTTATAAACATTGCTCATAAATTCTCTATTTACTATTACTTAGCTTACTAGTTGGCCCACCAACAGTACTGTCTGCGAAAAATGTGTAAAGGCTGGTTGCTAGACTTCGATTTGAAGTGCAATTTTATTTTGTAGTCCGAATTAACTAATGAAAATATATGAAAGAATTGTATCGAATAATCTGATTGGTTAATTCGGACTACAAAATAAACTCGCACTTCAATCGAAGTCTAGCAGCCGGCCTTAAGCCGTGTTGCATTGAATTTCATTCAATTACATTCAAGCTCCGAATCTCGAGTTGGCTGTTCAACCACGTAGTCAAGTAATCTATCTACATGACATTGTACCATAGGTCCTTGTAATGCATAATTATGATCCATCACACAGGAAATTATCTCGATTGGCGCCATGTATTTAATTTGGCTGAGTGAGCAAAAATTTGAATAAATAACAGATTATTTATTTTTCCTTCTGTTGTGGTATAGCTAGATTGTCAGACGACAATAATTTTTCGTCTTCATTTGTTTCTGATTTATCGCTATTAGCAGGGGCGTAGCCGCTTAAGGTACCGAGGGGACGCCTCCCCCTCCCCGGGGACCAGGGCGTCCCCCCCATGAATAAAATGGTGGTCCCCTTGGAAAATGCATTGATGAGGGCGACGCGTCTTCCCTATGAATTATGCTGATCCCCCCAAGAAACAATGGAGTAAAAAATATATGAATGGTGGTACCCCCATGCATTATGGTTGGTCCCCTCTAGCAAAAAGGAGCCCCCACTGCTCGTGAGTTTTGCACGGAAGAGCATTTCGGTCTGTTGCAAAGTTCAAGGAGATATAATTGAACCTGAGAGAGGACTTTTGAGCAAAAAGTTTTGTTAAATTATTTGGTCCCCTCCCTACCGCCAAATCCGTGGCTACGCCCTTGGCTTCTAGCCTAATTTCTTAGGCACGAATGAGTCAGTGGAGAACAGTGGTGCTACTGCTTGGGATAGCCTATATCACTAGATATATGGTTATTTTTTTCGAATTAGGGATCTAATTTTCAACTCGATCCCAAAGTATCTGGGGATATTTTTGTTTAATGGCGCATTTTATAATGGGAGCTGGGGACATTTCTATTTTTTAAATACAATCTAAGGATATTTTTGCCGACGTACCCAGAATTTAGAAATATTTCTTTTTTGTTCAATGGTATCACTGGTCGAGAGCGGAATAGAGCCGTCGACTCTGTTTGCGAATCGAAGTGGCTTTATCCGAGCGTGAGCCTAATGAAATGGTTCGCGAATTAATTTAGACAATTGGCAGACGGGCCAAAGTGATGCCAATTGTGTGGGCACACATTCATCTTGAAGAGGGCTCGTGATCCGGAAGTGAATGATTACACTATCGACTTTCATGAATAGAAATAAAATCAGAGAAGGTTTTGTCGTTTATTTAATGTTGCGCGATATGCGAATGTATTCAAATTGGTTTGCAGCTCAGAGCTCCCCGGGTCAGTCGTAAAAGGCGACTAAAGAAGGGGGAGCGGTTCTGTGGCGGCCTTGTTACACGGAACCGGACTGTAATAGTCTTCGTTACTCACCCACGGTCCTTACTTTTTTTTAAAGAAGAAGGAAGATGTGTTCGTTTGTTAAATCGTCAATCTAGTATGCTACTACAGTACACGGAGAAAAAGTGTGTGCGTTTGCAGTGTGTCGAACAAAGTGCAATCCTACTGAATACGAATTCACACCATGCAATGAAATTCTGGAGACGCAGTGTAAAGGTTTGAAGTTTCACAAACAAGAACTTCTAGATAGAAATTTGTTATTTTGCAATAATCCCTTTTAACCAGAAGCGTGTTTCGTCAGAGCACAGGCAAACTTAAAAATGTGAAATTGAATTATGTGTCCTTAAGCGTTGGTCCGTGATCATTCTATCTCCTATGTCTCTTCTCTTCTTTCAATATTTAACATGCTAAGTTACATTTTTCCATCACGCTCTTGTTTATCCGTCTCCGTGAGACAAATAGCCTACCCTTGCTCTTTGGCCACAATTTTTTCCTGGATGCAAGCTGTCCATAACTGAGTCTCCATGAGGACATTACCAGACCATATACATGTGTCGCCAAAACAAAAAGTATGCCAGTTCTTCTGAATACATAAATTTATTCAGTTTACCTAAATCGCTATGAAATTCAATAACTATTATTCTTTCAGATACCGTGACACTGCCAGGACCTTCGCTTTCTCGCAATTTGATTTACGAGAATCGACATGACGTTAAACAGATTACGTCAGCGATGATTCGCCAGGACGTTCGATCTGAATTCACACGAAGTTTGCTCACATTCAAAAGAGGTTCCTTAATTTAGAGTGCTCGCACGCCATTGTATTTCGACTAATCAAATAGTTGCGTTTTAAATGTGTCTCCTTTACGGCTGACGATGCTGGCAGTCGATTATTGAACAAAATTTGTTTTCGCTAGAGAAAAATCGCAAAGGTATAAAAAGGACAAATGTAGATATAGTGGGTGGATGGATGTTGTTTGGATTTGAAATAATTGATTAATGAAAGCGTTAACTGAGAAAATAGTTCTGGAGATAGTTTAAGAAACAATCTGTTAAAGTATATCATGGCTTTAATACTATTCGTGTTCTAATTATAGCGCAGAATAATACTGTTCCACACCTGTTTTGTTTTATTTCAAAGAACTAAACGCTAATTGAGATTTGATCATATTATTCGTACCGGACTAGACTACTGTGTACGTAATATATCATGATAGACATTACCCTAAGTCCGTTGTGGAAGCTAGCACTTATTTCAAGAAGATTCTTATCATAAGTTCTCCTAAAATTAAATTTTAGCAGTTGTTGCATATGTACAGCGTTGCTTGCCATTCCTAGTGATTTTCAGCTAAATCTAATGGTTTTCAAATGAGGCACCAGCATTTATCAGAATTTGAGTGCAAGACCATGATTCCAGTTTTTTAATAATAATGTCGCACATTGTTACGCAGTAAAATGACATATTTAAAGCTAGAGTGTTGTTTGCTTAAAAAATGATCGATTTAATGCTTTTTTACATTACTATTAGAATCTAGTAGCATTCTCTTTGGATTCAGTATCAACACTGTTTGCCCCCAGTTGCTGCAAATGATCAATGCGTACGTTTCACTGCACATTATTAAGTTTTGTACCAATTTACTAGCTGCTAAATTTGCGCAGGTTCGGGTTTTTCCATCCAAGTTTCCATTCAAGAACTCAATCTCGCTCCATTGTACGCGACAGTGGATCACTCCGCGTCCAACGACAACGAAGGAGTATCAACGGAAGCCAATCTACTCAAGCAGCATTGTCCCTATCCACTCCCAGACAAATACCATCTTTCTGTCATATTGCATCGGGTAAGTTTGTCTTGTGTATAAAGTCGTAGCAATTTTGAATAAATATGTGCGAGATGAAGCCAAGATCTTAAAGTTGTTCTGCGCATATTTTATGTGCAATAATAAAAATTTATGTTTGAAATGCGCTGTGTAAAATTATTTGATTGTATTATGCTCTGAGAAATGACATATTTTTAAATATTGCTATATATTTGTTACAATGTGAATTTTGACAATATATATGATCAAACTTTAAGAACTTATGTTCTAGAACTCAATTCCTTGTCAATTATTTCATTTTAAATATTAGTATTAATAAACAATATAACTGTTTTATTGATGTATTGCTTGAATGATAATATACGTAGACTAGTAGGAGTTCTAGTTTCAATAAAAATTATACAATAGCCTAACGTTAGATCACCTAGTCAATGCTTACTGCTAAGCTTTGCTCCACGTGACCATGATACCATTGTATCTCATTGATGGTCATGCCATTATGGTCGACACTATTTTTTTAAATAAATTTTAACCCTCCAGGATGTAACGACAAGAGCCAGATACTTTATATGCAACGGCTCCCAATCTGCTAAAACTGGGAAACGATGCAGCGAGGAATCAGGTTATTTTCTGAACCCCACCGAGAGCTGCCGGACTTACAGCGTGTTTGGGCGCCTGCCCGCGCTGGATCCGAAGAGCTCTCACGTGCTCTGCACGCGACCTGGAAAACTAAGCGACACGTTCGGCGTCAGCAGAGATATTAGCGACGTCACATCCATGTTCGCCGACCCTTCAGTAAAGTAGGTGGAATTAATTAAATTAACGTAGCTTTGTTTCACCTTTATTTTCTTTCAAAATTATGTACGCCCTTATTTGAGTAACGAGGGTAGTACACTAATGATTCTAACAATATATTCAGTTATATCTGAGAGACTCAAAATCATGATCAGATGCAATGCATGAACATACTAGTATGGACTATGGTAATAATTTTTGTTTACATAAGAGTTCAGGCATGTTCAATAAAAGATTTTGCTATGCTTTGAAGGCTAAGTTTCTGTCACTCAGCTTGGCTCAAAGACGATGTCCTTTCTACTTTGTCTGTCTCATTCGTCAGTCTCGTATTCCAATTGTTGAAATGCACGTTATGGTTTGAATGCAACTTCATCCATTTTTAATTCTGAACTGCACATTCAAACATGTCCTGGCTGTGCTAAGATGCGCGGAGCAGCGCACGCGCTGCGATGCGTGCACGGTGATGTGCGCTCGCCGCATGCAGTCCTACACGGGCAGTCACCGCTGCAACGTGACGTCAGACGACGCGGACAACGGCCAGTCTCCACGACTCGCCTACTGCTTCAGCTGCTGCAACGTGGAGGAGTGCTCGCAAGTCTGCGACGTCTACCGCAACCCAGACTGCAAGCAGACTAGGTAATGTGCAGCGACCATAAAATTATTATTTTTCAGTTAAAGTGTATAGTAACAGAGACTATTACAGTCCGGTTCTGTGTAAGAGACCCGCAACAGAACCGCTCCCCCTTCTTTGGTCACCTTTAACGACTCGCCCGGGGAGCAAGCACTCTGGGCTCCAAGTCTATTTATTGTTCCCCAACTTGCAGGTTTACCGCAACCAAGACAACGAGGTCAGGGGTGGAACTAGGTTTTCAAAATTGGGGGTGCGGGCCGGGTCAAAGATGCAACTTTATTCTTCGCCTACGGAACTCACGAGCGGAAAGTGGAAAGCTACTGTAGATCCAATCACGTAGCTTGTGATATACACTTCCATGTCACACATAAGATGCATCGAAAAATCCCAAGGTTTCTGGGCTTTTATTGCCATTGTATTACTACTCGTAGATCCTATCTCATAGCGTGTAACATGCACTGCCATTTATTTTGCACTTCATGGAATTATAATGTAATACAAATGTATGCAAATGTGAATTTACGAACTTGGACACGCATTACATAGTGTGAGTTTCCACAAATGCTTTGGATTTCTTGTCGATGTTTATAATACCATATTCTCTGACATTTTTTTCCTTGACACAGGTGTGTGACTGGTAACGTAGCTGAGTTTGTACTCACGCCAGTATTTCCTTCGTCTGACGCCTCGACGTTTGTGTGTCACGTGGAGCCCGCGCGGCGTTACCGCGTCTATGACGTCGAGTACAGCGTCCTCTACCGAGGGGAGGTGGTCAATGAGCGCAGGCTGACGGCCAGGCGAACTGTGGAGTCGGCGCACCCCCGCGCAGCGGCGGACACGTAAGCGTCTCGTTTGACGATGCACTTTTTTGCATGCAGATTTGCATGAATGGAAAGTTTATAACTAAACTACAAGCGCTTGAGAGACGTTACAGTTCCTTTGACTGCTACAGCGCCGCGCGTCGGCTCGCAGCGGTAGGCTAGAGTCCTTAGCATTGTGAAGTTAATTTGCTGTTTGTATTTTAATTACAAACTTTCATGCATGCAAATTTGCATGCAAAAACGCATCGTGGAACGAGACCCTAAGCGTCTAAACCAACTTAGCATGAACCTGATTTTGTGATGCTTGGAAAAAATACAAACGGCGAAATGACGTCACAGTTCCATTGACTGCTACTGCGTGCATGTGCTCTCAGCCGCAGGCAGTCATTGTTGCATTTTGATGTTAGCTCCCGTTTGTATTTTTTCTAGGCATGCACGAAATCGCGGTTTCATGCAACGTCAGATTCGACCGTAAGGGTGTCGGCTGTGGATTGTTTACAAAAATAGATTCGATTTAATGATTTAAATTATGATATATTCAAAACTTGTCCTGACATCTTTCGCATGCAATGGCCAATGATGTGGCTGAGTTTGTATAGTTACAACGCTACAAGTGGCGCGAGGCATCTGCAGTAGTAATGGATGCTACGCAGCGATGAACTTGAAATTGGATTGCAGTGGATGATTCTCGTGTCAGATCTGTGACATAATGTTTTTCGAACTGTTTAGATTGTATTCAAAAAGTCGCAAAAAGTTTACTGTCAACTCAAATCATTTCTACTCCTCTGGCTTTAACTTCTCCCACTATTTGTCAACTTTCAGTCACGACTTTCTGATGATACACTTTGATTCGCGCGTAAACGCGACTTTTGATCTCGTCAGCGGTAACGCCGTCACGGGAACGTTCACCCCCGGAGAGTACACCACAACCGGGGAAGTGTTCACGGCACAAACTCTGAACACGAAATCTTTGTACATTCGACCACGTGGACCTTTCAGCATCAGCTCTAAAACCTGGCGTAAGTTACCGTGCTCATCCATTTATTTAAGTGAAATTTGTATGTATGCATGCAAGCATGCTGCATTTGTAAGTTGTAACGCATCGACAGATGTCATGGAAATGGAAAATAAAAGCGAATTTTGCTTGATTCATGAATGCACGATGTGGCGTAAATTATAGATCAGATACTATAACTATGGTATAACGATAGCGAGAAGAATAGAAGCATTTGAAATGTGGGTGTGAAGAAGAATAGAAAATATTAGCTGGACAGAGAAGATAACGAATAAAGATGTGTTGAGAAGAGTTGGGGAAACAAGGTCTCTGATGGAAGTGATAGTGAGAAGAAGGAGAACTGGATTTGACATGTTTTGGGAGGAGAGGGATTGTTTAGAGGTGTGATTGAGGGAAGAATAGAGGGCAAAGAGGACCGGGAAGGCCACGTATCAGAATAATAGATGCTAAAACGACCTGCTTGATAAGGAATCCTACGTGGATATGAAGTGAAGGGCCGAAGATCGGCTAGGGTGGAGGGTTTGGACACCAATGACCTGCAATTGGCAGAGCACCGAAGAGAGAGATGTAACGGTAAGGTCAGATGCTTCATATGAAATGGTTCTTAATCCACTGTGACTTGGACTCGGTGAAGCGAGCAATCAGATTTTTTTGAACACCATCTGCCAGACTTACAGTGCAACCCAAACCCTAACCCTTACCGTAGACCTAACCCTGATCTAATCCCTAACCCTAATCTTAGATCCCTGTCAACATCACGCTTTTAATTGTAACTAGCTAACCACCTATTTGGTTTTCAATTCTGTTAATGTTCGATTTTCACACCCGTTAGACACTTAGAGCCCGGTGTCATGGATGAAACAGTTTCGTGAAGCAGTTTCGGGTGATGTTGACATTTGATGTCTAATTGAGCCAATCTCATTATGAATTCCACACGCTCCACGCATCCCGTCGCAGGCTTGACACAGTGAGTTTAATTTATCGTCTGCTCCGAACGTGCTGCCACCTGGCGACAAACGATTAGTTTCATTCACTTGACCCGCTTGCTGCCCACTGAATCGGCCAGCATGCAATAAATTCACATCAACGGCTTATTAGAGAGAGGTTTTTTGAACTTATACACTGAGATTAATTAGATACATGTTGTTGTTACGTGATGTTGAATATATAAACACTTCGGGGGATGGTGGGGAAACAGCGCATGCGGAAATATACAAACCAGCGCATGCGGAAATATACAAACTCGGTTTCCCAAACAGTATTGGCTATTTATCAATGTCAGGACACGATATTTAACAGCCAGGGCTCACTGGATGGGGCTGGAGAAGTTAAATTTTGGTCAATTGCCCGAGCGAAATTTTCACGCATCACACCTTAAAAAGAAAGGAGAAAGAGAGACCTGGGAGGCTGGATGATACAGTTTTGACCATTCTTATCCCTCATGATAGTTGTCCGAGTTTCGACTCCTCAGTCTCACGTTGTTAACGCATCCAAAGCTCCTGTACGCCCCCTCTGTTAATGTGCTGCTACTGTGTCTCCGATCGTCAGTTCAACCACTTACCTTTAAGGAGACTGACCTTCAAACCCAATATTTTAACAAATATTGTCAACAATAACCCAACCGCTCGCCTTACTTTGGGAGCCATGACGCCACAAAGTACACAGGCAGGGTGAATGAATATTTACAGTACGCATGAACACTGAACACTGAACACTGAACAGGCTAAGAACGTTCATCTAGTTAGTCGGTCCATAACCGGAATCAGATTGGAATTCATGCGGTCATCAATCCACTCGCTAACAGCGCTCGATGTCGCTTAACTTTGCTGATCGCAGTCAACGCTTAACTTGCAACTTCAATCTGACTTTAATACTAATTTATAATTTGTGTTTACAGGAAGGGAGACCTGCGATACCGATGTAATGTCGGAATTCTACATTCTTCCCGAATCTTCACAAACTGGCAGCAGCAATTACAACTTTCGCAACACCGACCTAAACATAGAATACCTCTCCAACGGCACATACCGAGTGACGAACAATTCACAGAATCACTTCCCCTTCATCTACTTTGAAATAGCGCAGAACGCGTCCATACTTCGGCCCCTGTACCCACGCACGACAGTGGTGGATGACGCTAGTCTGAAGGCCGAGCTGGTTCGACGGGACCGCGAATGGATTCTGCACCTGCAGGGGCGCATCAAGGCCTGTCCGGGTACGGCATTCAATGTTATGTATCCTTTGTAGAAAAGATAGTATCATGGTTAATAGATCATGTAGATAGTGCATTTGGCTTTCGGAGAACGCAGACTTAAACATTTTTGCTGGTCAATTAGATCATGGCTTATACTGCTCTTTTGTGTTATGAGTATTTTATTTTTATGTTATAGGCCTTGATCAGATATTATATTGTAAATTGTTAATTCAAATGCACTCGCACATTCACACAAATACCCATACCAGTATTAAGACTTAGTATTCTCCTTTTGCAAATTTGCATTAGCAGTATTTTTCTTCATAACCTCTTCGGATCGTTCTGTAACCTACTGACGTTCGTTAGTAATCACATTCGACGTTATTATTCCTTGTGTTTCAATTGTCTACAGGATCATTTGAGGTTATCGTTAGGGACCCTAACTATCCAGCACACGCTGTGTATCACTGTGACTTTGGAGCCGTTTGTCCGAATGACTTCAGTATAGATTTTATGATTCCCACGGAAGGACCAGACTTCTATGACAAAACCCTCGTTGCGGAAATTGTCGATTACTATCGGACAATAAAGCTGACGATATTTCGACCGTTCCGCAACTTGACAACGTCCATTTTTGGTTTGTAACTCTTGTTTTAATATTTTGTGAACTTTTTATGAACAATCAAACTAGTTTATAGTATTTGGCATGCGCTTTGTAGTTATCATTATTTTAAAATTAAATTGTTTCGTATTTAATTGTTAAATTTAAAATTGTTCTGAAATTGAACAATTTAAATAATAATATTATGCAATAGTGATTAAACATCACAGCGAGGCGCTGTGGTTAAGGCGTCGGGGGCGAGTCCTAGAGACCTCGATTCATGACTCGGCACCGGCAAGTATGAAACCATGCGTTACATGCCCTCAGCAAGGCTTTTTAATGCACGAGTTTAGATAGCTGCTAATCCCGTGCCAGATAATAATTTATTTACTTGGAGTCAGGAAGGGCATCCGGCTATAAAACTTGACTCTAGCTGTTCTCAACAAGGCGCATATGTCTAAACCCGCATAAAAACATGGACATTTGCAGAATAGATGATAAAAAGGCAGTTAATTAAAATTATTTTACACAATACCAGTAGCGATAAAATGCTTCGTTTGAGTTTTGAGAGTGATTAGGTTAAGTCTATAATTCAAAATTTTAAATCCAAATTGATTTTTTTTGCAAAGCAGGTACCAATGTAATCAATATGTCAACAACGATTACGTCGGGCCAAATTATCGTAATAAATTCATCAATAAATTCATCAATAAATTCATCAATAAATTCATCAATAAATTCATCGATAAATTCATCGATAAATTCATCAATGAAAATAATACATTGATTTTAACAATGCTCTGCATATCTAAGCCATGTCATGTTGGTGAAGCAAGTTACTGTAGCGAGTACTAATCAAAATATTTGCTAGATTTGCTTAATAGGTATTTATTTGTATTTATTTTTTAGTGGTTGTGTACATTGATGATTGACTCCTATTTGAGATTTTCTGCTTGCTGATATATTGTTAATCAAAAATTGAATTGAGCCTGAAATTGCTTCAATCTTTAAGCAAATCAGAATCGACTTGCCAAAACTTTGGTTGTATCTGGTGTTTCAGAAGTACATGCTCCCATGCACGTTGACGTGAACAGAGCAGAGACGCCTTTGGCTGTTATCAGTCCGTTTGTCACTTTTCTCTGTGTCGTCATCATCATTTTGGGTCTGTTGCTTGCCGTCGGATTTGTTTCAAAACAAGGTAGCCTACAGCAATTCAGTAAAAAAAATTAAGATAACATTTATGTTGTTTATACAACAATAAAATAAACTCAAAATAAGAATAATAATAAGCTATGTTATTTATAGGGGTTTGCACAGTCGTGTTAATTTTCAGTTTGCAGTACAATTGAGAAAATGAGAATCCTTCATACTGCATGGTTCTCAATAAAGAAAAGAAAAAATATTTTGGAAATATTTTTCCTATTGCTGCAACTATAATTATAAACTAAGACTTTGTTTAGCATAATTTGCATATTTTTTACACTAAATTAAGGAAATATGTGATGTATATTTCATGCTTCATGTACAGCTTCAATTAAGTACATAAAGCACTAAAAATAAATCGATGTCTATAATGGCAAAAAATGATTGCTTATTACAGATTTAAAATAAATTTTAAGTATGGTACTGTTGATGCAAAAACAATTTGAAGAAATTAAAATCAGCAATATTAATCATATATAAAGATGCTATTCTGTTAAACTTCTTTTTTTATGCTGGTAACGGGCCTCATAGAAATGCTTCCTTTGAATGAATTAACAACTGACGAATAAAATATCTTTGGAGCGGTAGAAATTATTATATTAACGTGCATTTGTTTCAATTTGATTCAAATGTGTTTCCTCGTTATTATTTTTCCGACGTTAGATGCAGAGCGGCATAGATTTGACAGCGCGCTGCACTCACGTCGCCTGCTGTTCGTCATCGTGTACGTCACGTTCCGCGCGACCTACTCGCTTGCAGTCACCTTCACCGTCCTCTTTCTCATCATCAGACACGTCAACAGGTTGGCAGGCAAATTTAAACTTTCTAATTTGCTTTAATGTGAACTTAAATTGTGATTTTGCTGTGTACAAGGCTTTCTCTCTCTAGCATGCTGCCGTGTGGTAGGTCCCGGGCATCTAACTTTTCCACTCCGCTCGATCCTTGGCCCATATTTCAGCACTCCACATTTTCTTGCCATGTATGAGGCATATGAGATTCTTCTAGAACGTTGATGTTGTTGAAGTTGCTGTTCAACTTTAAACCCTAATGCTTAAATGACATTTTAGTATCAAACTAAATTGTGAAAGGCGATATCTGCTTTTGGAATGCTTATTTTGTACCATACTCAATAGCGAAATGAGATATCAATTTCTGAAAGCGCTAAGGCTTAAATTTTTTTTTTACTATTTTGTTAACACCAAATTTAATTATACTGACAACTACAACTTAACTGGTATTAAAATTGCAATTTTTGGCATCAATTTTTCACCAAGTTATCTTACATTTCACGATCATATTTCGATACACAGTATAAAAAACATTTTTTGTAATACAAAAAATGTATCGTACATAATTTCCCTAAGAGTCTTAGTTTCCTGTTTCAAACTAAATTTTAGAGCGTCTCTGTCCACACTCGGCGAGTTCTCCAGCTTTATCAAGTCGGCCAGTGATAACCAAACTCTGGAACTGGACAAGATCCAGTCAGTCGTCTTCCACGAGGTTGAGCGCCAGAATCTGATCGCGAACGAAACACGCGTCGTCTGCGAACATAAGCTGACGAAACTGCAGAGTACACTGGAGCAAGTAAGGCTAAGAATATAAGTTAAGTTTAATTTTTTTCACGTGTATTATCACAAATGTGAGATTATCACAAGAGATTGATAATTGGTGTAGGTTATTCAACATTTTGCGACGATATTACTTACTTATTTTTTCTTAGTTTTTATATTCTTTTATTATACTCATGTTTGAATTGTAAATTCATGACATTTGTTGCTATTGTAACATGAAAATTATTTTGCATGAAGGTATTGATCATCTTACTGCTCAGTGTTTGTTAGGTTTCGTGATTTATCCCCACGTTTCTTTTAGGGGGGAGGAAGTTGTAGGACCGTGTGTAGTAATGAAGAGCTAATACAGTCCAGTTCTGCGCAAGAGTGTTACAGAACCGGTCCCCTTCTTTTGTCGCCTTTTACTGCTAGCCTGGGTAGCGTTGGGCTGCGGACCAATTCGTTGTTGCTACTAAATAAAATAAAATATTGTAACAACTAGCACACCTAGACAAATTGATTGTTTATCACTTTGGTTAGCTTCTACGTGACATAAAATTTCGTAGCAACATAGAGTTTAATATACCATATAAATTCTAACTATTTCTGTAGCTGGATGTGTTGATCAGATGACGCAAGAGATGCGAGTTCGCAATGAGGACCAGCGATTGGTCAGCCAGGTGGCGCTAGAGTACACGAAAATCATGGTTGCCAACCTAACGCAGAACATCGAAAGATTCAAGTAGGCTACATCAATTTTTTCAATAACTTTTTGTATTGCAGTTCGAGGCGCTGTGGTGTAGTGGTTAAGGCGTCGGGCAGAGTCCAGAAGACCTGGGTTTGCGTCTCCACACTGGCAACGGAAACCATGTGCTACAGGCCCTTCAGCAAGGCTGACAGTTAAACTCACAATATTGATAATCTGAAGTCTAATCTGAAGATAATCGTCCTCCTGGATAATTGATTATTCTGGCTGCCAGCAGGAAGGGCATCCGGCAGTAAAACGCAGCTTCATTGTAAACGTCTAACCGGCGTTAACACGGACACGGCGTTACATCTACCTGTAACGCATTTTTATGGACTTCCATGGTGATGATGATGATTATTAATTACTGCTGATTGCTATTGATTCTTTTCAAAGCATTTAATTACCATTAATTTATTATTATTTGAGGGAACTTTCATTGAATAATTAGCATTACATAGCTTTTTAATTTGGCACAGAACAACATTGCTTGGATGCAGTTAATAGATCAACTGCACATAATGCATGCATCTTTTACATCGTCTTCCTTGCTATTTACATAGCAGTAATGCACCAATTAATGCTGAACAGGAGAGATTTCGCTGCGTACGCGACTCAGTCGCTGAAGAGGCTCAGTCGCAGCATGGCCCAGACCCCTAAGTCCTTGCAGACCAACAAGTGGCTGGCCGGGGCTAGGGTCCTTTACGACGCGGTGCGGTCCAAGCGCTCCGCCCAGGGGCACGACACCCGGGCCTTCATGGACTGGGTGGGAATACGGCAGCAGCAGATGGACGCAATCCTTACAGGTCGTCGGAGGCTGATACTTTGTAACGAGTCATTATATGAAGTAAGTAGTTTTGTAATTTTTGCAGTATGTAGTATAATGCATGACAATTACTCAATTTTGATTTTTGCAAAGCGAATGCTATGATGGTTATAATGTATAGATCTATTGACCTACTGGACATACAAGTGCCTGACATGAAACCCGAAGAAGATGCCAGAATCCACTTGCTCACTTCTTGAGAGTTGAATGTTTAGTAACGAGTCTTTAACTATTACAGTCTGGTTCAGCGCCTCGGCCTTGGCTTGGCCAAACAAAGAACCGCTTTTTGTGTTTCTAGTTTTATGGTTTTTGAGTCAAGAAAGACAATGGACTATATGGCTAAGAAGAAATTAAATTTAAAAAAAAAAATTTTTTACGTCGATCATTAATTAATGATTACAATAAAGAACTTTCAGCTTCAATTTGTCAGCGTATTGATGGATCAAATTTATTATGCTTTTTTATCATACACAGGTGGGCACTGTGGTGTAGTGATTAAGGCATCAGACAAAGAGTCGAAAGACCTGGGTTCGAATCCCGGTGTCCTGCAACTTTTAAACAATGCATTACAAGCCTGTATGCATTTTCTGGCAGGTAAATATCACCATATATTCTTCAAGCGAAGATACAGCATGACGTATTTTTACAGAGGAATAACATACATCGTTTTACACAACAGACACGCTGATGAAGAACTTTCCCCAGCCAAACTTCACCGATCTGCTCAGCATTGACCTCCCTCAAGCATTCAACGAGCGCCAAGTTCCCATCCAACGACCCAGCGAAACAGTCCTCCCTCGCAACCAGTGGTTGGTACCATAAGTGCTACATTTAGATGTACTGTTGCCCTGAGTGACCAACTGCAGCTACCAATAATAACTTTGCCATTGATGCTGTAACTTTAGCTATCTAATATAGAACACTATAAGTAGGCATGCACAGCAGCATTGTTAAAAACCTAGTTAAGCTTTTTTGCATGAACTTAAACCTCAACTTTTTGAAAACTTTTCAATATTTGTATATTTATATTTTTATATATACTTACCATAATATTAAATTTGAGCTTAACTCAAACGTACTTTCATTAATATATAGGTACAAAAATCTTTTCTAATTCTTATAAAAAATATATTATGAAAACGGACGAAAACAGACGTCTTATCCCTTCCCTCACCATCTTTCACCTTACCGTTACAGGTACTTCCAGTATGAGAAGAAGCCTCCGTCCAATGGCCGGCCGTCAGGGGCGACTTCAACGTCCAGCAAAGAGCTGAAGACGGGACTTGATGACGTCATCAGCGTCGCTTCTCTCCTCACGGCTCTCTTTGTCATAGACGCGGTGTGGTTCGTTCACCGTATGGCTAAGACGTATTCAACTGCTCAGGCGTTACTGTATGGACGTTCGCAGTACCAGGAGTGCAGAACGCAGTCTATCGGTGAGTTTTTGTCCTTTCAGTTGTTGATTTGCGATAATAATTTAGATTTGCAATAATAATTAATCATCAGATAGTATGCTGATAATGTTCATCTTCATTTACTGAATTTAGAAGTCGAAATTATTTTAATGTTGTTATAATGCAGCACAGAGAAGGTGAAACTAAATTATATTATGTATAACTTAGCTTATCAATGTTAGCAAATGTTAGCAAAATGTTAGTCTACGATTCATGCAGCCTACTGAAATCATGTACTGTCTTATCAATTTTATCTGCATCGCAATATTCTGGTGTAGTTCATCCAAATAAAACAAGTGGTTAGACTACGATTTTCAGTGTCGTGTGCATTTACTGTATACCATATACAAACGTGTTGGTGTATTTTTGGGCGGCGCATGTGTATACACATGCATACTGTATAACAGCATGCATGACCAGGGCGATCATTGACGTCGTCCATAACCCACCTGATGTTGTTGTTGTTGTGTTAGCCCCTTGCGAGGAAGCCCCTTGCGTAGAAAAGGTGATGCCCCATTTCACCAGCTGATGGTCACTGGTGGTGGTTCCACCGTATCTGGTAGGCATCGTAGGAACACTTGTGGCTGATGAATTTAAACCATCCTTGCCAAAGGGTGCACGAAGTGACTCGAAATCTTTGCCGCGGCCGGGATTCGAATCGGCAACTGCCGCACTCATAATCCACGATCAGCGACTTAGATCACTTGGTCACAACGGTTCGTTCTCCCCAATGGTGGCAACAAGGGCAGGGCTGCCGGGCACAGCTTAATGTCATGTCTGGGACCAGATACACTGTGGTGATGATATGATATCTCGCATCTACGATTCAAGCAAATTAAGTTTTTTCCATCTCTGTTTGCATGACATATTTTTGGTGCGCCACCCATACATACACGAATATATATTTTAACTACTGTAGATAATGAACACAATATACTATCAAGTTTTTTTCGAGTCTTGTAATATAATTTGATCAAAGCTCAAAATGATTTGTTATTTTTATGCACACAAGAATTATATAAAGACAAATTGGCCATGAATCAATCTAGTTTTCAACGCGCATCGGCGATAAAACACAAGCGATTACATTACATCTGAAATATAAATCACTTCAAATAAGAAGTTTGTAACGTGCGTTTTCATCCCAGACGAGGCACCATCTCCAAGAATTGTGGCACAGAGACCGTCGCAACCAATCAGATGCTTGCAGTTTTTGAAGGAACTCAACCTAAGGGTAAGATTGCAAATTGGATATTGCAACATGCACGTAGACATCGTGAAAACGTTGACGTTTTAAGCAATATTGCGATCTAATTATGTGCAATATATAGCAAGCAGTGTGCGCGAATTGTTTTACTACCAATTTTAAGGAAGAGGCGTCGGAAAAGTTACGACGATACCGGGTATTTTGAGTAGTTTTAAGTCGAAACCAGTACCGTATTTAAGTTTTGTAGTTCAACAATTTAACTGATGGCAAACGTTAAACATTGGATGATTTTTACCTTTGATCTGTAATCTACAGAGCAATATAATAAATAACTGATAGCATTGTGTTAACTGAACTAATATACTAAACATTTTTCTAATTCTATGGTCACTCTATCTTCTATAGTGTTCTAAAACATTCAAAACTACTCATTTGTGCATTTTACTATTCTGGAAAATGTCACAACATAATGCTTCAGGCGTTATGTCATCTTCCAGAGGATAACCCCTGCAGACTGGGGTAAGATGAGAATAGAGGCCTAAATCTGCAACTCAGAGTTCCGCCGGCGAGTCGTAGAAGGCGACTTAAGAAGAATGGGGCAGTTTTTGAACTGTAAAAGTCTTGTTACTACACACGGTCTTTACAGTACAAATCCCCCCTCTACAATGTGTCAGGCGTTATGTCAATGCTGCAGGTGATGAAGACGGAGTTTGTTCCGAAGGTGATCGCGAGCGTGTCCTCCCTCTGCGCGCTCTACGTCCTGCTGTCCATTTCCGATAGACTGCTTAGCACACGTACCCTCGTCGCGCTCGGATACTTCGACGCACTCGTACTAAATTATTCCTTTCTACTCTTCTTCTGTATCAATTATTTAGTATCACTAAGCCACAGCGAGGCGCTGTTGTGTTTTGTTTAGTGGTTAAGGCGTCGGACGAACAGTCGAGAGGACCTGGATTCAGGTCCCTGTGCCGGTAACTGAAACTATGCGCTACAGGTCCTTCAGCATGGCTGTTAAGCACACAGGTGTCGCTAGCTACTACCCCGTGGCAGACAATTATTTATTTGGTTGGCGTCAGGAATGGCATCCGGCGGTAAAAACTCAGCTCCAGTAGCCCTCACCACACGAACACACTTACCCATTTCAATTTGGTGTAGAATTTGCATCTAGCCTTCATTTCTGACGTACTCCGCCTGCTGAACTTAACCCTGCAATGACTCCCAACTGTAGGTGGCTCCAGTGGAGACGAGCTACAAGCTTGGTGTGGCGCGCATCGAGGGAAACGCGCAGCGCATCGCTCGGTTTGAGTTCCCTCTGTTCGAACAGCTCGTTAACGTGCGCAGCAAGCGCTACCAACTCGTGCTCGACATGCACGCTGAGCTGCAGCGAGGCAGTGGCGCACTGCGCGCCGCAGGCAAGCCCCTTGTACTATTACGAGGGTTGTTCAGTATGTATATTTTCTTTTATTTTATTTTGTATCAAACATAAACAGCACGTAAAAAGTACAAATCACGCCAGATACAAAAAAGGCTAAAATCACAGATCCATAAGGGACGCTGTATATGGCACCAATCAACGCAAAAACACATTAATTATTAATAGATATTTAATGTACAAAATGGAAAATCGACAAAAATTTCATTTGGCCTAAAAATAATATTTTAAAAGATTTTGAGAAAAGCACGAAATTCAAAAGAAAAAGAACTTTAAAAGGGAATGCAAAATTGTGGTCCATTTACATGTAGCCAAAGAAATATATTACAACGCACCTCATTTTAACACAAACTCAGTAAATTGGAGTGGTAGAAATGTGAGAATAATCAATAGCATAGGGCTAGGTAGTAGTGCAGTTTAATCGCAATTTACCGTTAAAAACTCCGATAGATCTTCTTTTTTATATAAGATACTGCTGCAGTTTTTGTTAATTTTTGTAAACGAAATAATCCAAGATATACGCTTTGTAGGAAATTTAATTTTCAAATTTAATTTTTTTAAACTGTCGTGACCATGACATCATTAAAACTACTTCCGTCAGACAATAAACATGGCGAAGGTGCCGCTAATTGCGTCGAAATTACACCGTTAGTGCGACACGTTTTCTAATGGTCGAAGAAGTTTAGTCGATGAGAAGCAACATGGCCGGGATGTTGCTGCAACCAGCAATGACATTGCCAACAGAATCGACGCGTTCATTCGATCAGACCGTGAAGCGTTAATTAATTAGTTATAGTTAACTATTGTCTGCGTGTTCATTCTATGCATGTTGTTGCATATTTGCATTTTTTGTTTAATTTTGTGACAGTAAATAGTAATATCAATAAGTGAACGAAAGTTTCAACACCCCTGCGGTACTGTAAATACCACCGACTTCACGTTATTAATGTCATGGTTACGAAATTTTCCAGAGATGTTGACAATCAAATTTCCTACAAAACATATATCTTGGATTTTTTTGTTTTTAAAAATTAAATAAACTGCAGCGGATAGCACCTTATATACTGAACGACCCTCATATATATCTAGAAAGGATTTAGTTAACATGATTCTGCTTCTTTCGTCATCTGTTCTGTTAATGTTTTGTTTTCACACGGGTTATACGTATTGCGCTTCGGTGAGGTCTGCGGCCTGCAGGAGCTGAGTTTGTTTACATCCAAATGCTCTTCCTGTCGCCAAGCTAAATAGTAATACTGAACGATGATTATCAGCTAACCTGTGTTTTAACAGCCTGGGTGAGGGCCTGTAACGTTTGTTTTGTAGTTACGCAGTGACTTAAACCCAGGTCTCCGGACTCGTAGTCCAACGCCTTAACCACTACACCACTGCGTCTCGCTGTGGTGTAGTGTTAGGCTAATAGTTCATTACTTGAAACGATGATAAATCTAGAAAGGATCTATATTAAATGAAAAGCAAACAAAAAAGAGACTGATTCACAAACAGCAGCTCTGGCATGTATTCATCATAATCGATAGGCTGTTGCTAAACTGTGAGGTTAGCCGACTTTGTCGGATAGGTTGTTGCGCTGATCGGACCATTAATTTGGTCTCATTAAATTAGCTATTTAGCTGCTCTATAACTAATCATAATATATGAAGTGTGCAGTATTAACTATTAACATTGAGCTGATTTCAACTGTGCGCTGCTGCTGCAGAGTTGTGTGCGTGGAAGAGACTGCTAGTGCCCGCGGACCCGTGCGACTGCGTTGGGGGTGAGGGAGGAGATTCTTTCCCGCAGGGTAGAGGTCCGCCCCCTCAGGGAGGAGGGGGTGCGTCCCCAGAGGGTAGAGGTGGAGCCCCGGGACCACGGCTTAAGTTCGAAGGGTGCGATCTGCCACCAGTCACGCCACTTGTATATCACCGGTAGGCTTATATCTTTTGGAATCAGAAGTTAAGTTGAAATGCACATGTACATGGGGGGAGCCAGTGTTTGGGGTATGGATAAATGTCATTTTCGGTCATAAACAGTCATTTTCAGGATTAAGTTTAGGAGGCGCAGTATGCCTAAAAGCGGTTTTTTTAAATCATACGCCAAATTAGAAAGGGGTAGGCGTAGAGCTACGCCTAAAAATGGTGGAACGAGGCGTAGGGCCACGCTTTTTTGGAGATGCAGTGGTGTAGCCGTTTGCTGTATAAGACAGTGATGGATAGTAATTTTTTGTCGATTTCTCGGTCAAGTAAGGTTACAGAGTGACGAAAACGCCCTATATTTACAGCAGGTCACAGCGGTGGGTATATGAAATAGACAATGACTGGTTTCTTTTAGGATTTGGCAGAGTTCGAGACAGAGCGTACACATATTTGCAGTGATACATTCTCTATAGATTGCGTTTGTAATAAAGTCAGCGACTGCATACCTGAATCAGTCTTGGCTTATACCTACCTTATCATGGCTTACTTGTATTACCTATTACCACTCACATTTGGCTTTCACCACATTTGCTTTTTAAATGTTTTCTGTGTTTCAGTTGTTAAAGAACACGTTGGAACATAAAAAATGCATTTTAGTCGAGGTAGGCCTACGCTGAAGTTATACCACTAGTTGTTGTACATATTTTATCTTTTCAAACCTATTGAACGTTTATGTGGAAGACACGACTTCAGCCAGTATCAAGATCAGCTCGTTCGCTCGATGGCGCCATATATCACAGCGGCTCGTCACGTCATCGCAGAGAGTTGCTATCTCGTTGTTCTATTTATAGCCGTCATCGTGCTAGTGGACGTCATGTGGGCCGTGCTGTGGATTTATCTACAGAGGTATGTGGCCATACCAGTATCATGGCTTAAGACAGCATTATTGATGCTCTAAAGTCTAAACAAAAGAGGTTTGACATGAGTGAGAAAGCCTGGAGGCTCCATTCTTACAGCTATTATTTTTGTTCGACCTCGATTTAAGTTTGAATTAACTTCAGTTTAGCTTCGTGATTGACCAATGGTATTATTTGATACAATACTGTCATGGACTCCCACTGGCTAATTCGGACCACAAAATTAAATCAAACTTAATTCAAACTTAAATCGAGGTCGAGCAACCAGTCGTTGCACTTCTAGAATGTACCTAGAGATGCGTGCCTAGCTATGCGTGTACGTCGTGATAGCTAGTGCATGCATGCACATCTGCATTTTACTGTCTGATATCACATTATTGTGAAAGTTTTGAGAGTCGTCTACATGCATGTATATTTTATATATCTTTATTTCACACAAAGTGTAATAACAGTTCCAAAGACAAAACAGGAATAGAGGCAAAGATTATGATTAATGTCAATGTGATTATTACTAATATGCCTGTGTTTGCATTTAAAGCCAGCTTTTTTTTTTGTTTGCAGGTTTCAGATTCTGACAATTAAACCAACTGCTCAACTGGATCAGGATACGGATGCTGTACAGTAGTGAAAAAGTTAAACAGAAGGTTAACGCACTCGCAGCTATAGCTATTTTTGTGGTGTAAAAGCAGCGATCAAAGTCAGTCACATCGCGAATAAGCATATACCAGAAAAAGCATAGCCTATACTATTAAATATTCATGAGGTCGCTACCACACGAAACATTGAACCCATCTCTCTTGTTTTTTGAGTTTCTAATCAGGTATTAATTTTATGAAGCACATGCTCTGATTTGTTGTGAGGTAAATGGCCCAAAAGCATGTCACATTTAATGTTAAAACTGCAGAATTTGCAAAAATTAATCTTATTTTCTGAACATGATATTGAAATTCTGACCCTGCTATGTCACTTCTAGTGTGAAGACTACAAAATATATTCTAGAGCAACTTTTAAAGAGTACGACAATACATACATGTATATGCCAATCCCAACCAAGGCTATGTTTTTCCTGGTATGGGTCTACAAAAATGTATGTCAGAACGGGTCCCAGTATAATTTTTATAAGCACGTGACCCGCCCGAAAAGTATTTGGTCTACCGCTGCAAAAATGCATTTACTCCCAGCATAAAAATTTGTGCAGCCTGGACCCTTCGAAAGCACAGGCCTATACTTGCAGCAAGGCGGTACTAGTCAGCGGTTTGGGATGGTCTCCAAAATGAGATTGAAACCACCTTTTAGCTAATATATTACGAAGGTCAGCTAGCTAACCCCCATTAACAACCATGAGACGGAGAATTACAGCCAACCGGAAATTTTTGTTACATTACGGGTGAAAAAAAGCGCAGTAGTAGTTGAAATGCCAGAATTATGTCGTTTATGGAGTATCGATACAAAATGAAAAAAAGGGAGTCGTAAGATGGCAGAAGTAAAAACTTTGAAAAGTTATTTTGACTTTTACAGCTGCCATACTTAACTGACACACCTAGCTTAATCTAATCTAATCTAGCTTTAAAATTAATTTCTCAAGAGGCGAAAACCTGTCAAAGTATTACATTTGTGTTTTATTATATTACAACGAACACCCCCTCGCCTCTCCCCCACGATGGCTTGAATTAACATTTCGGTCTCCGCAGGGGCCTACTAAGTTGCAAATTGATTTTAAATTTTAGCACTGTGCAAAGTGTATGATATGTGATCATGCAATGCCTATGGTATAAGTAATTTTTATCATAAAGTTATTGTATAAATTAATTTTCGCCAATTTAAAAAAAGTTTCAAGAAAATTGCATTTTCAACTGCATGTGTTAAGTTGACAATAATCATCAAGACATGAAACGCCAGCCAAAACACTTTAAATTTCTCACGCAGCAATACAATTTTTTCATAAATCACGATCTGCAAAGTAATTGATGAAGATCAATCAACAAGTCGAGCTATTCTATAAATTACAAGCTCAATAAACTGTTAATCTATCAAAAGAAATTTTAATAGTGTGCTTTTGATACATATATTTATTTTCAGTCATTTTAAAGTACCTGTACAAAGGTTAAATAAAACCTCAAATATGCCTAATCAAGAACAGAGATTATGCATTTATAACTTTGATATAGTCACTGAATATATATTTATTTTGTTTCGTTAATTTGCTTATCTGTGCCGATATTTTTTAAGTACCAGTATAGGGTTTGACAGAGGCGTTAGCCTTTTAGGAGAGTATTCTTCTTTTGTTTGACACTGACGCTTTGTATCGTGTTCTGTATTGCATTGTATTTCATCTGTGAATTAAAGCAATAATAAGAATAAAAGAAGCCTGCATCGAGCGATCACTTCATAAGACAAATTATAAGAGACATTACAAAATAAGGATCGTAATCTAAGAATTGTTAGCATTTCACATTTTATATGAAAGGTTGTGATCGGGGGTGGGGGGGGGGGGGTAGAAGTAGATATCTAGCAAAAACGAAAAAGTTCTGTCAGAGAAATTTACGAACAGAGCACACAACTGGACCGAAGTCATAAAAAAGACACCGTTGACCATTGCTACTAAGCCTCGTTTTGTATTATAGGCTCGTTTCTGACGACTACATTAATTTCCAGACAACGCAGTACGCAATTGATGGAAGCTCGCCTAACCTGACCATCCACACTTCAAAAATTGTGTGTGCCTCGGCACCCACAATTTTTTTTAGATCCACGCACCTAACAATGCAACGAAAATGTTGTGTTGCAATACGTGCATATATTATTGGTAGCTTAGACTCTATAATATCATTATATGGGATCCTAAAAAACCGACACTGTGCTCACATTGCAGTTATCACACAATTTACACAGTCATGGGGGGGGGAGGGAGGGGTGGGGGGGAAGGGAGGGAGGTATCAGCGTCCTCGTCGCCCACACTGCAAGTATCTACAGTGGGAAAAAAATGCTACCGCAGGAGAAGGAAAACTCGGATTTAAAACCCTCGGGGAAGACAACGGGAAACCACCCCGAGTATTTTTTCCCTTGAACATGGTGTCACCAATAACAAGGGAGCTATAAGACGTCAACGGGGCCACCGGTTAATTGGGTCAGTGCCGGTGGCGTCGCGTCCGGCACGGGGGACAACAAGGATCCCCAGACATCGATTATAGAGTCCAGATCCATGCTGTCCCCGGATATGGAGTCCTATCGCTACAGCAAAATCCTTGCAGTGTCATAGGGACAGGCACATGGAACGCGCGAACCATGTTGAGGAGGGGGAAGCTAGAGAATGTGAGCGTGAGATGAAGAGGAATGGCATCAACGTATTGGGTCTGTGCGAGGTCAGGTGGGAAAAACTGGATTGGATATATAATGAGAGGAAAGGGTTTGTTGAGAGAGGTGATGGAGGGAAGAATGGAGGGTAAGAGAGGACCGGGAAGGCCACGCATCGGAATGATTGACGATCTGCTTGAGAAGGAGTCGTATTTGGATATGAAGAGAACGGTCGAAGATCGGACAAGGTGGAAGGTTTGGACACCAAAGACCTGCCATTTGGTAGAGCACTGAAAAGAGAGAGATGTAGGAGGAATATAAAACATCAAAAAAATCAGCGTCCAGCTGCACAAAAATGTTTAATACCCAAATCCTACATAGCGGTACATTGTTATTTTACTAACCACTGCAATATGAATTGAACTTCATAGAGTAATAAAGCCAATTCCTTTTTACTCACACTATGCAATGCATACAGCATAGCAGTGAGTATACCTTTAGGAGACTAGGCATAGGTGTCCGTGTCCGTCCGTCCGTCCGTTCGTCCGTCCGTACGTCCGTCCGTCCGTCCGTCCGTTCGTCCGTCCGTACGTCCGTCCGACCGTCTGTCCGTCTGTCCGCGCAGATTTCTGCTGTGTTTTATAACGATGACGTCAGCCTGTATAACCTGTACTAGCGAGGCCTATTGTAGAACTGTTTTTGTTACTAGTAAAACATGACTTAAGTTTTTAAGCAATAAAATCTTGAATATAATTCGTAACTCAGACGTTGATAATGAAACTTGCTCGCGGCGCTCTAATTAGGCTATTTGCGATACTCGTTGACAACGAGTCCACTAACGTAGCAACACAGGGAACTAAAGTAAGCACAAATATATAAGCGTAAGGTTTTATGGATAGTGAAGAACTAACCATTGTTTATACATTGCAATAGAGTACCAAAATGAGTCTTAAATATAAGTCAAAAATAGATGCAAAAATAATGAGACCAGCTGCCAACATTAATACATCTGAACCCTTGTAGGATCTTAACTCTAAGTGAGAATATATATATTAACAATTCTGTATTCTATTAACAATTCTTGATCAAACTGTATACGCTAGTACGCCAAGTAGTATTCATTCTCTTCAATATTATACTAAAATATTAAAACTTAATAAATAAAACATGGTATAAAATAGTATTAAATCATCAACTGACGCATTTAGCATCTAGGCCTATAGGTTACTTAACTCGATTTGTGCAAAGATCTTCAATGATTAAATAAAATTTAAATAATACATTACTGCTACGATTATTGTAAGACAAATCATTTATTCCGTATTATTCCAATTCGCAAAAAATGCATTCCATAGCTTTTTATTCCGATTAATGTAACACAAATAATGCATTTCATAATTCACCAAAGCAGATAAGCTTGCTTGGGTCTACTTCTGGTTCAATTTAGCCATCGTTCGCACCACATCAAATTCATGCCCAGACAAAGCAAAGGTGCCGCACCGCAAGTTGCGTGTGTGTCATCTCCACAGTTCCGGTCACGTAGGCCAGGTAGCTCTTCCCTCCGGGACCTTTTATCTCATGCTTAGAACCCCCGCGCCCACCGTAATGTCCATATGTCTTGCCCCTATTGGTAACGAAGGTCAGACCGTTGACCATCCAGCCAGCTTGTGCAATGATTTTCACGATTTGCTCCTTGTTCTCAAGGTCAAACCGGTAGACCTCGCATCCGTAGCTTGCGGCGCCGTGGAGAATTTCTCTCCCAGTGCTGTACTTTACCAGCATACCTGAGCACAGCAGACAAGTTTAATCGAAACGCCAAACTCAGTGTTAACGTCGGCCAAAAAGAATTGTTGCCAAAACGTTGCATGGGGTAATACTCTGTCCCATGCCCACTCAACTTGTTAGGAGAGCGGGGCGTACCCCTTGTTTCCTGTAAGAGTTAGTCATGTCACCATTCAAACGTGGTAGTGACATCTTTCAAAAATTTAAGCCAGAAAACCTTGCAACACACCAGCAGGGTAGGCGTTAGTGTACTCCGGGCCCCCCATGAAGCAAGAAATGAGCCACCTCATAGGTTTCATTTTTTTCCCTCGGGAACGAAATTCAATACCCGGGGGGGGGGGCTAGTGACAGATATTTTTCCAAAAAGTCACCATATGAACTCAAATCCTCTAATATCCCTTAATGGGATCCCAACCCTTGTGACTGGGCCCCTCAGGTGGAAAATGACAGAAGATCATAAATTCATAACACAACTTTTCCAAAATTACTATGTCAAAATAAATTCTTTCACCCTCAGTGAACCCCTCTGAGCTCTCCTCCCTCCCCGTGGCTGGGGGGCTGGGGGAGCATTAGCACCCCTGACGCTGAAAACCACCACGCTTCAAATATATTAAGATTTATGTGAACTCGCTATTTACATAATATATGTACAAATACTGCCTAAATTTGCGTTTGAGTTCAAGGTAAATTGCATTCAATTTCAATCATCCTATATGTTGTTATCCTAGGATATTTAACATAAATTAACATTATTTTGTTTACCGCCAATAACAACATGACCATCCCATCGTCGTGTATATAGTTTCATGCCAGCGATGTACACGTTCTGCCCAGATTGAGTTACATCTCCGTCATCAAAAGGCCAACTTCTCCTCCCAGAGTGTCTGTGGAGGATTAGATTTTCCTTAGCCAATGCAGGAGATGCTAGATAATTTGGCGCTGCAATAAGCCAATTTACAGCTACAAAAAGTCTATAGATGCAATGTTCGAAGTAACGCAATATTAAGCTATTGTTGAAGTAGTTAAATAAACATACAGTAACTGTAGTACGCATGCATGGAATGGAGGCTGCTAATATTTGACAGTAGCTGTCTGCTAGCGACATTTGAAAACTAGTGGGATGTAGATTCTTTCGACACCCGAACCACATTTTCCCGAATTCATGATCTGCCCAGAATTTTAATTGCATTTAATCACCTTAGTTTTATCAAAGTTTACCCGAAGTGCTTTGCTTCCAACTTTCTATCAGTTTTTGTATCCTCTCTCTAGCAGCAGCTTTGATGACTCTGCCACTAACACTAAATCATCGAAATATAAAAGCTATACGGCAGGCCTTTCCGGAATTTATTGAATAGTGCTTTCAGAAAACATATCAACAACAAAATTAAGTACTGACACATACAAAGTAGCCAACAAATATACTGCTAAATATTCACGTGAAGTGTAGTAAGAATCCGGAAAATCATAATGATCTTCATAGTTATCTATATGTTCAAGCAACAGACCGTTCAACTGACCTTTCTGTCTCGCCAATGAGTGGGCACTCCTTGGAGGAATTGGTGAGGTGAAGACTTGGCGAGAATTGGCGAGGACTGGCGGCAACTCTGACAACTCTGGATTGGGGCCAGCTGGCGCTATATGTTCAAGCAACAGACCGTTCAACTGACCTTTCTGTCTTGCCAAAGAGTGGGCATTCCCTGGAGGACTTGGTAAGGTGAAGACTTGGCGAGAATTGGCGAGGACTGGCGGCAACTCTGACAACTCTGGATTGGGGCCAGCTGGCGAGAAAAGGACACATTGCATCATTCGACATGTTAATTTTCTTATTAAAATAATACTGATTGAAATTAAAGATAAAGAAAGTCTTCTTCAATCGCAAACTACATTATGGCAGTGACTTTCCTTGGTGTGTAGCAACACAGTTTGGTGCAGCATAGCTAAAGAGTTTAAAGACGGTTGAGACTGTGAATAAAAGTATTGACACTAAAAGCATTGGCGAGGCGAGACTTTTTTAATTTATCCATTTAATGTAAGTTCGTCATAAATTAATTTTTAATTACATCTCCATTCTCGCTCCGAGTTTTACTTCTCAATACTGTACATGTATCTGCAAAACTTATATTGAATTGATAAATGTTTAGATATTTCTTACACTTGGTCCATTAAGCTCAATCACGTGGTCTTAAAGCTTTTGCCCACTATGGATGTATCTATGATACGAAAGTAATAACATTGAAAATGAACAGAAACATCCTTGAAGGATCATCTGATTAAGATCATTTGAGCAATTAAAAGAAACGAATATTTTAGCATAAAATAATAGCCTACTTGTTATTTTGCAGTGAGGCCAACAAAATGGTTACAGAATTATTTTTGAAACGATTTCTGGCTAACTAGGCCATGAGTCTATGGCCGTGTGACTTACTTACTAGTTAACCGCAGTTGATTACTGCGAGACGAAGCGTCGGTCCTTGACCGATCATTGGATCTTTCTGCCACGTCCGCTGCAGCGAAACACAGAGTTGCGGTAGCGTAGCCGCTAGCTTACATATAGGACAATTTATGAAATACTGTCATATTTTCTTTAGTATTTATCTTGTCATATTAATTCTATGCATTTATAATGGAGAAGATATAGGTGGAACCCTAATTGATGGGTTAAAGACTTAGTAGAAGCACAAAGTAAAACATTTGCTTAGAGTCTAGTCTAAGGCTGGCTACGATAACACAAGAAGAAGAAGGCTTATGGTATCATAGTTCTTCAGCAGGTTAGATAGATTTTTTAGCTGTTATTCTGTTGACCTAGGTTTTTCCATTTAAATAATTTTCGGATAATTCGGAGTTCACAATGCATAGGCCATTAAGCTTATTTACAACACTATAATAATTGTGTGTCAAAGATCTATTAAAAACTCCTAAATAAAAAATAAAAACAGTCAAATAACATCTAGGGCCTACTGTTCCTTCAATTTTACGGACGTTCATCATCATTAATTCCCTTTCTCCCATCCGTTTGTTCATAGTAGCACAGGCTGCTTTTCTGTGACCGCGGACACACGCCCTCACGAAGGTATATTGGGAGACTGATGGGCTTGCTGCTAATGATGTTACTCCAGCTAAAATAAAGGTAAGCATATTCAAATAACGTAAACAACGTACATCGAATAGCAAAATCTGATATTACTTAATACTATTTTCACATTGCAAAACTTCTTTGAAACTATCAATGCATCGAAAATGTTGCGCAGCAATAACAAACAAAAACAGGATAAATAAACACAAAAATCACTTTAGAGTATAGGCTTGGCTTAAGGTTAATAATAACTATTACGTGTACACGTACTATTCAAATCAAGTTGACCAATCAATCCCGTGCCGTGGCTCATGCTTGCCCCTATGCTTGCTGTAGTAAACTTTATCGGCACCTGAACAAGCCTCGCGTTCTTCATTTCATTCAATGATTTCGTCATTGCTTCAGTCTGCGACAGCAAATCTTTCGCCCTTCTCGACACGTCGCACGAAGATCCCTTTTCGGTAAATCGCGTCACATAATTCTTGAAACTTTCTACAATTGATAACTGTGCTTCAATTTCATCTTTTCTAGTCTGAATATCCTTCAGTCTCTTTGCTTTCACGTCAGCCAGCTGCTTCATTAGCATATTGCTTTGTTCCACTATGAGAAGGGTCAGTTCGTCACGTTTCTTAAATATCCCCAGCTCGCTTGCTCCTATCTGCTTTAGAAAGGCTTCCTTATCGACCTCTGGCTGCTTTATTTCATTCTTGCTAGCCTCGATACCGCGGCCCAGCAGCGGATAGCCGCTCTGTATCTGCTGGATGAATTTTCTCGCCGATTCGTTTACATCCTCGCCATGATGATGCTTGTGACTTAACACAAAGCACGCAGGACAAACGGGCTCGCTGCAGTCGTGGCAATACAATTTGAGTTGTTCGTTCTTGTGTATATCACAATGTCTCCGTCTGGGTAGAGTGAAGGCCACTTCAATGCTATCTTTTTCTGTCAATGACACGATTTTGTGGGATGTGGGAGCTTGTGTCTTTTCGTGACTGACTGCACACACCTGACATATATGTTGCTCGCATTCCACACAATAACCCCAGGCCACAGTCAACTTGCAGGCATCACATTTGCTTGCACCGCTAGTGGAATGTCTATTAGCAAACGTTACATCTTCAAGAATGTCTTGGACAAATAGATTGCTTGACAAGCCTATGAATCCATTGATCGGAATGATGTAGACATCGCGACACAATGGACAGACCATCTGATCTCCAGGTTGTTTCTCAGCGTTTTTCCCTTGCTCCTCAAGACATTCGAGACAAAATGTATGGATGCACGGCAGACATTTTGGGTTCTTCAACGTTTCTATGCAAATGGAGCATTCGGTATAGTATGATAAACGCTTAAAATGAGCCATTTTAAAATTTTCTTTGTCCTGTTGGGTCCCGAATTCTTGGCTCCTCGAGTCTTTGAATCTAAACCCAAGAAGTTAGAGCCAAGTGTAGCCTAAACTCGACAGCAACTGACCACATAGCACTGACAGCACATCGACAGCGCATGAATTTCAAATTGTGAAATATAATGCAAACTACAACTTTTCATGAAAAATATTACAGCTAAATCAAAAGTTAGGAGCCGTTCATAACTTAGATAACGCTGAAAAACGGCTGTTTTTAGCCCACACACTTGCCCCACCTAACGGATGATAACGGAAGGCTTAGCTACTCACCCCAACGTAAGATAACACTCAAACTTTCGACCACCCCACAAAATTTCTGAAAATGTAAAATACGATGTTAATTATTGTCGTATTGTACTTACACTCGTCTAAGCTTAAACGCTTAGTTGGATATTTTAGTTAAAATGCATCTTGAGATTTTGCGATCTTCCGACTTAGCGAATTTGAACAGTTCAGAACAGTTCAGTTAAGTTCAAAACAGAACAGAACAGTTCACAACAGAACAATTGAGAACAGAACAGTTGAGAACAGAACAGTTCAGAACGGAACAGTTCAGTTTACCTCAGAACAGTTCAGTTCAGAACAGAACGGCTCACAGCAGAACAGAACGTGAGCTTTTTAAGATTAATGTCCTGTGTAGAGTACTGTAGACTAAGAAAGGCTACGAGAAAGTGTCCGGTATATCTTTAGGTAGCCTACCTGACTTGGCTAGCCTACGTCAGGTTATCCTCGTCCGTACACAATGGCTCGTTAGCTGTGCGACTACTGATAGCATGTAAACCACTCGATTAGGCTTATCATCAGTGTGTACTATATGAATCACCAGTGGCGTACGCGTAGAAACGCGGGGGGGGGGGGGGGGTAGCAGAGCGGATATTGAACTTTCTTTCGTCATGGAAGGATCAGTGGGTGGCGGCGTCAATATTCGGGACAGGAGCGGCGGTCACCCCTACCCAAAATTTCACTGCCGCCCCTCCCTCATATCATTTGGCCGCCCACGTCCCACGGGCCATGCCGCCTCCCTCAATTTCTTGGTCTCTTTAGTTTGAATTGCCCTTAAATAATAAAAATTATTCAGAAAATGAGAGCCACATTTAAATCCAAATAACAAACACACAATAACCATAGTATTATAGTCTGTTAGGCCTGTAACTCAATACCAAAGACTGAACCAGCAAGGAAAATCATTTTAGACGCTTTTCACAGTCGTTTGGCACTGAATTGAGCAAGAATTTCATACAAGGCCTATCTTCTAGGGAAATTTAGAATTACTCGTCCAACACTGGGCAGTTTATATGCGCACAGAACACTTTAAATTGACTCTAAAAGCTCTAAATCATCGTGGGCAAGGGGAGAACGGCTTTCTCACCAATTTGATTTGGGACATGGGCGTAACTCACGTGGGAATTACAAGAATTTTGATTTGGGGGACAAACAGACTGCTAACGAGTATAGACCGTCAAGCAACATTTTGGCAACGTCCCCCCGCTTTGAGGGAGAAATATAGGAACAAGACAATTCTTCTCGCTCGCTACATATATATTAAGCTCACGAAGTATGGGTTACATCTTTGAAAAATACGATGTATGTTTAATATTCTCCATTAGGCTGTGTGTATTATAAAGAAAAAAAGGCTACTTCGACGGGATCAATGGCTGGTCCGCCTCAACAAGGGGAAAGAGTGTTCGCGAGAGGAGAGAGTGAAAAACTTGTTTGGCTAACATCATCGACCCACCACTGCTCCCATATTTTCTGTCTGGCGCCGTCACCTCTACGGTCACGTCGTAAGGATGAACCCTTTGTCACCGGCCCATATATCCCTCAAGCTCTACAGAGACATTTCCATGGCCCCACGGGGGCCATGGAAATGTCTCACGGGGATGGATGAGGCCCCTGACCAGGGGATTGACCAGAAACGAAAACAGTTGGAAATCCCGGTGTGAACGGCATGGACGAGGGCACTTGACCAACAGCTATGGTGTAAGCACAGAATGACGCGACGGCACATGGGTCTCGAGATGGAGACCCGCTACTGAGAAGGGCGCTCAAAGACTTTTGTCTCCTAGTTGCTGAACCTTTTCACTCACCCCATGTGCAAAAATTGGCCTAGATTAAGCTATGTGATTGCATTAACTTTCTTGAACGTCAAATTCTAGTTTTCTCGAAATGCTTCCATAGTGGCATAAATCGTTTTCTTACATCAAAGTACTAACGGCCTAACGTGTGTAATTTCTGGAGGTCGGATTCGTGCTGCATCGCTAGCCAGATTCAGATTCTTGTAACTAATAGCAAATTAGGCCATCACTGCCTCATTATTGTTTTGCCTCACCTCTCACTCACAAACGCTTTCTTGTGTCACTCTTTAGTTCATGTAGCCTACATTTCTAGGCTGACTCCTGTCGTCTAAAATATCAAGTTGGCTCAAACGTAAAAACGAGAGCGATACTTTAACCTTCACATGCACACCTTATTTTACACCCTCGAATGCACACCTGGGGTGTATTCACACCCCAATATATATAAG
>JAQIWG010000285.1:0-38186 GCA_034695025.1 Chamaedrilus cognettii
TCCTAGATAGCCTCATAGATAGCCTCATAGATAGCCTCATAGATAGCCTCATAGATAGCCTCATAGATAGCCTCATAAATAGCCTCATAGATAGCCTCATAGATAGCCTCATAGATAGCCTCATAGATAGCCTCATAGATAGCCTCCTAGATAGCCTCATAGATAGCCTCATAGATAGCCTCATAGATAGCCTCATAGATAGCCTCATAGATAGCCTCATAGATGCATTGAGCACACAAGCAAGAGACATAAATAATTCATCACGCAATTAATATAAAAGATATTAGTTGAACAGCGCACACTGATCAACAGTTACATGAAATTTAGGCAGCAGCGCATAAAATTGCAAAAATGACAATGTTCTAGAACAAAACATGATATCAAAACATGATATGCTCACGGCCTGACATTAACACGGGAAAAGAAACCTTCGTGAATAAAGGTCGTGAATATAGATTATATTGTATGACAATCAAATAGAAATATAAAACTAAGAAGTAAAAAATTTTCATGGAGGTCTACGATGACAAAGGTTAACAGCGACAACAAAATTTTTAACGCTAAAGAAACCAAATTCATAAAACAGTATAAACTTTATTCCGGCTGTTTATCAACTAGTCAGAGACTGGATCTGAGGACGTTGAATTTTTTGAACAAAATAGACTCCCAGAAAAATTCTCTACAGTGGCATCTCTATAATTGGTTTGGAAAAGAAGATATGCTCAGAATAACTCGTAAATACTCCGTAGTGCAAAAGGACAATGTTTGGGAAATTAAATACAATTTTCTGTTTAAGTATTTAGAAAATGAAATAATGGCTATGACTTGAATGTAAATTGTTGTTCAACGATCTTTTCTATAATTCATTTAATTTATTTTTTATATATATATTACTTTTCTGTTGTTTGTCCGTATTTCGCTGCGTATTATGCTTGCGTATGTATCTATCATTTATTTGATGAATTAAGCGCTCGGATATTTAAGCAATAAAATTAAAAACTAAATTTAAGGAATGCATTGTATTTCAGGGCGTACAAGCAAAGTGAAATATTGGCTTAAACGTACTTAGAGGACTATGCTCAAGCGAAGATTATTTTGTTTCAGCTTCCAATCTGTTTCAACTTCGGTTGCAGACTTGCAAGCAATTGCAAGTTACAACCCACCATAATGTGGTTCATCACCTTTAATCAAAGGCGCTAATCATCACCTCTGCCTGACTCCTGCTTTCAGAGTTGACTACAAATGACAACGTCCTCAGTTTCTGAGAAGAATATATAATAAAACATATATCGTATCATTTCTGTGAAGAATGTACACCAGAAGGTTCAGTGCCTTCAGATTTGTATGGGCCCTTTCAAAGAAAAACACAGATAGCCAGAAAAAATAGACCGACAAGATCCCCTGTATATTTGCATAGGCAAAGGTTTTGAGGGAGTTTAGGTGTAGAAAAAAGATTTTTAGAGTGTGGTCCAATTATGTATTTGGTGTCACGACCAAAGAAAGAGCAACTCGCCAACTTTAGTCATCTCTTAGACATGCACACGAGAAGCTCTGGGCTGCAGATCAATTGATTCAATTATAGTTTTCTCCGGTGCACAGGGGTGACGACTAAAACTGCATCCAGATGACTTTTCTGGTTCGCAGTACAATCTGTACAAAATGACTGTTGTGAATGATTCCTGCGATATTGCACAATAATAATAATAATATTGACGTTAGAGTCCGCTTTGGAGTCCAGGGACGTCATCGGGGACCTCAATGTACAATATGCAATGATAATTAATTTTCAATCAATGTATATGTCAAGATAATATAAAAATTCCTACCCGACAGCTCTCCACAGCCGCCCTCGCGTCGTATCTCGTCTCAAGCTTTGGATCGGAACTCGCCCTAATCCGACACATCCGAAAATACTCATCCGGCCCGATGACCAAATCCGTCGTTCCCCCCTCCCACGCCCCGCCCCCCACTGCATAATCGCCCCTCCTCCCTTCATCCTCCGCTCCCCCCCGCGCGGACGACCCTTGCCTCGCTGGCGTGACTTTAAACTTTTTGTTCTTTTTCAGGTGGAGTTTTGGTGGGGTGGTGATGGCGTCCAGAGCTCCCCCGCCGCTCAGCGAATCATCGTAGCTCTCGGTGCGCGACCGCTGGCGGAACGAGTCGAGGAACGTCCGCACACGTGTGCTGCCCCCGGATTTAGTGCGTGTGCGAAAGAGTTCCTTTATTCCACGCGCGGAGGCGGAAGAATCTGCGTCTGCCGCAACGACTGCTCCGCTGGTGACAACTCCGGGTTCCTCGCGTGCCGATTTCTTGCGGAACCGGAAAAGCGTCAGCGGTGCCGACGACTTCTTACCACCGCCGCTCGCTCCGGCCGCATACGAATCCCGCTGCTGCTGCTGCTGCGAACTGCGATACTTCTTCCGCAGCAGATCACGCAGCACGTTCGCGCCCGTCCCCGAGATCGTCAGGTAATTCCCGTACGTCGGCGGCCCGGCCTCCGGGGGCGGCGTCACTTCCTCCGACCCCTGCCCCCCAGGCACGGCGGCGGTGGCCCCTGCGACCGGCAGCCGGGGAGAGAGCCGCTCGCCCGGCGAGCATGCCGCAGAATGCGACTGAAGCCGGCCGGCTCCATCGCAGTCCACGTCCACCGACAGCGAACCGGCTCCCACAGACTTCTGGCGCTTCCGGAAGAAATCCTTGAAGCCGCGCGTGCTGGAGACGGGAGGGGAACACCGGTCGGGCTCAGTGGCGGCGGGGGAGGGGAGGAGGGCGGAGGAGGGGATGGAGGGGGCAGGGGTCGCCCCCCGAGAGTCGGTGGGGGGCGCGGCGTCGACTTGCATCAGGGGAGCGGCATGCATGCTCTGCTCCTACTGCAACATAGAATTATTTTGATTCAACATCACCATTTTTTGTATTTTATAATCTAGAGTGCAATAGCATGACAGGTTCACGGTATATATATTGTATACAATTATAAACACTAAATTATGTTCTCTTTAAAGAAATACCTTATGGTATATTTAAAATGCATCTTAGCAATTCAAAGATTACGAATGCCACAATTCATCGAATTTATAGAACGCCTAAACGCAGTCAAATAAATTTATCTTGTGGCCGTACTGCTGTAACTTAGTCAAATACCAGTGCCATTTAGACTTTCTCAAATAAGTTCAAAAAGGTTTGCATTATATGTAAAAGCTACTAACGGGACCGTATATCATAAAAGTTACTAAATGCCCACCGGTCTATGCTCTACACGTGTTGTGACTGTTAAGTGGTAACTGCTTCAAACTGAAGCCCTGCATTTTGATCTCAGTGCATGCATGCATATACTATGTGGGGAATTCAAAAGCACTGACACTTGCTGAACCATAATAAAGCTGAATCATAATAAGAAGTCAAAACATCAACTTAGTGAACTTGTTTTTGCACAGCTTCATACAGTTGACTGCGCTGAAAATCATACAGTTGAACCCAGAACGCACTGTCGGTATAGAACGGAGAACCAACAAAATTCTTTACTCAGGAGTAGGCGCAATGAAATTTATCAATGCAGAGCCATTAGGCTATTGAAACAACAGGTTAAAGCGCATGATATACAAGAATGGAATTTTGAGAATTTCACACATGATAGAACAGTAACTGGTGATGCCGTAGTTATAATAAACACTAAACAATATATAACTATTTATATAAACAATGATAGCCCCATGATAGAGGTAAGAGAAGGTATTGGATTAAGACAGCATACCATTGAAGGGGAGGGAGGGGGGAAGGGGGGGGGGCGTGGTTGATCGGCTAAAAAACATTACACATCCAGGAAACTAGACCGGGTTTCTAACTCTGCCTCGTTGGATAAAGGAATAGAGGTTGATGCACGACAAATTGACACAGGAGACCGCACAGCGACGCAATCCTAACGACGTCCATTACTCGCCGGCGACACCGGTCTGTGAGACTTCGACTTTTTATGGATTGCAATGAACCCACTGCCGACCAGCGTTGCTACCAGGGCCTGATCTGGATCTTGAAATTTTTTTTTGCCAAAATTAGAAAAAGTCTGACTTTTTTGCCAGGCGATATTTTTTGCAAATTTTTAACACATTTGTTCCCGACTGGTGCACTGGAATATATTTAATTTATCGCTCTGTTCATCACCATATGTCAGTCAGCTTCTCGAAGAAGGAAGGATGAATAAAAAATTTGCCAGATGCTTTCACCAAATGGAAACAAAAATCGCCAACTGTCCAAAATATTCTTTTTTGGCCGATTTTGGCGACTGGCAGATCAAGCCCTGGTTGCCACTCACTTTCAAAAAGCACCAAAATGCCCCCAAACAGCACATTTCAGATTTTAAAATGTGACATGGAAAAACCACGAATTTTGTTCAAAAAACGCGCATAGTCCAGAACATGGAAAAAAGTTGTGGTTTTTGCTCATTTCGGGAGCCAAAAATTAACATTTGGAAAAAAACATATTTTCAACCTCTAAAAAACTTCATTTCCATTTATCTACACATCCAGAACAACTTTTCCCTTCCAAAATGAACTAACGAGCGGGCGGAGGGGGGGGAGGAGGGTGCTGACAAAACTTTTCCTATCCATTCCATACAAACCCCCAACCGGCCTGTAAAAAAAAAACTGACTGAAAATAGACTGTGGAAAGAGACTCCACACAGATTTATGGCATCAGGCTTTGCTGAATGTCCGGCGCAAGATAGCAGCGTGAGTGACGCACAGCTATAAGCTTAGTCTATTTGCGTCAGTGCAGAGTCTAAAATAGGTGCTTGAAAACACCGCTGAGAATTAAATTGGGCATGGAGCGAAACGTGATCCAGGGTAAATCAAACTTGATTAATTGAAAATGACCATAATAATTCAAGAGGTCTTGATCAGAGTCAGATTCAAGGTATAGGTCTAAAAAGGAAAAGATTACAATTCACACAAAGAAGATCTATTGCCAATTTGCTGTAAGCGCTGAAGACTCTAAAAATACTAGCCTATGAGTATTATTAGACAAGCTTTCAAACTGTGTGCAAGTTAAAAACTGAGCACTGTGATCAGGAACTATTCGTAACCTATTGTACATTGTAAGTTCAATCGGTCATGGCACCAAAAGTAACAAGCACATTGACACTGAAAAATGCACACATTGCCGTCGAAATAACTTGAACATTTCCTTTAGCACACGGCCAATTTTCTCTGTTACCGTTAAAGCCTTGCACGCAGCAGTGCTGTGCAGCTGCAGACAGCTAAATTGACATAAACATTATTGCCCTCTCGAAAGCCTGCGCAGTAAACAATCAGCTTTCAGCCTAGAGCCCAGTGGTCGATTCTAAAATTGGAAAGTTTGGAAGAGCGTTTGTTAGCTTACACAGTGCAGCTAGGAGAAGGGAAGAAAAAGGTTTGCTTTAAATATAATTATGTTAATAATTTCAAATATTTGTTGATCTAACAAAATCAAAAATCAAAAATTTGGTAGCGAAGTATTGTATTATAAGCAAATTTATTGTACTACATAGAGACTGAAAATGGATCACAAATGAATCACAAAATTAGCGCAGCACAGCCAGAAAATGTATTTTAACCTCAGATTTAATATTTGAGCATGTAGCTTCAGAAATAGTCCAGAGTGAACTATTCAATAAAGTATTCAAGTATTACAATTAACCACTCATTACATTATATACATTTGTAGGCCTATTTAACTATGTCTTAACTATACATTTAAAATTAAACATGCATTTAAGACACATTTATAATTGACAAGACGGAAGATAATCTAGGAACTTAATCAATCTCAATGCTATATTACTTGAAGAACAATGATGATGCTATTCCCTCTCGGAAAGCAAATTCTACTGAGCATCAAACTGGGTTCAACCATGTAGACAACCCAATGACAGTTCGCTTCGGCTGCAGGAGCTCTGGAAATTACCATATGATAATCGTAAACCATTGTCAGTGCAGAAGCGGGTAAGCCTTCCAACTGCTGCCCCGCAGACTGTATATAGCGACGACTAGGGCGGCGTGAAGCTTAGCTTAGAACAAGGCTCTATGTGATAATCAACTTCCAAACTCATCAGACCTGTGCGAACACAATTACCTGGTGTGGTCATTATCAAAGGATTGCAATCACTTTTAAAAATCTGCTTCGACAATGCCAGAGAAACGCATGCTTAGCTCAAAAACGGTGCAGGTCCAATTCTTTTCCGTTTTCATGCAAGATCAGAACTCTGAATGATTGCCGATTTAAAACTATTTTGCAGAAACAAAAAAGCATCTACTCCCAAATAACTTCGATGACAAAAACCAAAGGAACTTGGACCCTCGGGACCCCAAAAGGATACTATTAACGTTCACTAAATGCTGCATCGCAAACAGGCGACAGAGATAGCATTTTCGATCTTCTACAATCTATATTCTATTTTTATCTTTAACGATTGCATTGTTTTGCCAAAAATGTTTCTGTCATTCATGAAAATGATAAGAGAACGGATGAGAACCACTTCATGTTTTATTCACATGCTTCCAGCATCTATTCCCACACACAGTCCTGTGTGAATCAGTCTCAGCGTTCCCTCCAGTCCAATACATGTATGCCGGTGAGAGAGCAGCCACCTAACCACTGCGGCCGCCAGGCAACAAATCTTGCTGCTCCAAAGGTCACAAGCACAGCAATCTTTAAAACCACTTTTCTAGAAGCAGCTCAATATTGGTAACTTATGCTAATATTTTGTCATGTTTGGATGCTCCTCCCACACGCGCACTCTAATTTGAATACAATAATTCTTAACATTAGATTTGGTTCTACTTCGTTTTAGATTAAGATTTAGTTAGGGTTAGGTACGGCATGGGTTAGGTTTATGTTTAGGGCGAGGATAGTTGATTGATTCAATATAATTAATTTAAATTAACATTCAAATGAGCCTGTGAATGGAGGGGGTTGTTCAAAAATTAGCATAAGTTATGGTCCGAGAGCGCTAAGCGCTTTGCTAAGTGAAACAAATCCTGATGCTGGAAAGGTCACAAGCACAGAAATTTTCAAACCACATTTTTGTAACCGAAACACTGGGTGCAAACTGAATAACACCTACCAGCAGCCAGAGAGGGAAACCGCAGGCTAACCCACCACACTCAGTGGCGGTTCTATGGGGGCGGGTAGGGCTTGGAGGGCCTAATGCCCCCCAAGTAGGACTTAAGCCAAATCCTTTGAAGAGGATTGGTGTGGATTAACGGGGGAATTTTTTTGGGGGGAGGGGGCAAGCCCCCTCTCTTTATTTCAAGTCCCCAAGTTTGATTTAACCTAAGACCCTTTAAGCTCTCTCTGTTTTATTAAATCAAATGTCTTTAAGCCCCTTTGTTTTTAACTGCTCGAGTCCAACAATAGTTTAAAAAAAAGCACGATAAAAAAGGGCTTCAAAAATGTGCGTTAGCCCGCCCCCCCCCAGTCGTGAGTTCAGCCAGTAAGAAAAAATTTCTCAAGGGGGATTGAGTGCTATCAAGCCCCCGGTTTGAAAGGCTGGAACCGCTACCGCGAACACAGCGCAGCAACACCGACAGTGCTGTAGAGCTGCCACCATGCAAACAAATCACGTTCTAAAATAGAAGTAACTTACACAGTCAAAGCTAAACTTTGAGTTCACCAATTGTATTTAGCAGTGAATGCAATGCAACGCCTACCACAACAGTACTAGCGAGCATATAGTAGCTCAGCCAAAACAAAGCGTTCCATTTTTTCTACATTTTTATTTCAGATACCATCTTCAGGTATACAGGCGCTTCTACGAGCCATGCCAATAGGGGGAAAATGATACAACTAGGGTAGACAATTATTTACTGGTATACTTAGGTGTGGGTCACAATGATGGCCCAAAAAACTCAAAACGTCCGGTATATGCAGACTATGAATTAGCGCAGTCCTGCTTCCTTGATTAATGCTGATCAGCATGATCCATCACCTATATAGGATAAGGAACAGAATGCAACAAATGCACAAATGGTTGAAAGGAAACACCCCCAACCTCCTCCTGCTCCCTGATCTATAACGATTATTGATCCAGTAGGAAGGGGCTGCAGACCATGGGCCTGCAACAGTCTCAGTGTGATAATGCCATGGATATCAGGCGAGAGCAAGACATAAAATGAGATCAACTCCATAGGTTAATACTCCTGGGGGCTTCCTGGGGGTGGGGGGAGTCGATCATACCAGGTACTCCATTTCAAAAACAGTATATGATGCGGGGGAGGTGGTAGAAGCCTCAATCAGACAGTGTATCTTATTCTACATTTCATAAAGACAAAATGTTTGAAATGTGATGAATCTAATGTATTTCGATCAACAATCGATATTTTCCAATGCAATGCATCCAGCACACACTCTACAGCAATAACATTTTGGGCTAATTTATTTATTAACATTCTCATTTCTTTTTTCACGCTGTTGAATTCCGCGCATTGCTACCATTTTCAAAAGCAAAAACATATCATACGAGCGAGCGTATAATATTATTTTAGTGTATA
The DNA here is from genome assembly GCA_034695025.1 of Chamaedrilus cognettii. NCBI lineage: Eukaryota > Metazoa > Annelida > Clitellata > Enchytraeida > Enchytraeidae > Chamaedrilus > Chamaedrilus cognettii. Next base: position 8,523 of record JAQIWG010000285.1, read on the forward strand.
ACATTACTTTAGTTTACACGCCAGCACTCAGTGAAAACAATAGCAGAACTCTAGGCCACATTGAAAGCAGCTAGAGTCATATTTATGTCAGACAGGCCTCATGGTGTTGGCACGCGCTATACAGTAAGCAACTACGCAGTCCATAGTATTAGTGTTCAAAGTAAACTAATCAGCCAGAACCCGCACACATCGCATCATGACGGAGGTACTGAGCGCCGACAATGACCGTATCAAGCTTCAGTAATGGACCAATTGAAGCTTCGAAAACAGTCAGTAATATAAATCCCACGCTTGGCGGCACCAGCAATACATTTAACATCAGACAATCAATGCAATCCTAGCTGAACTTTTACTGCACTCGTCATGAAATCAGTCGTTTGGTATGCACTGCAACCGATCACCGTCAGCCATTCATCATCATCATCATCATAATTTCTATTTTTGTATTAGTAGCTTTGTATTAGCTATTTAGTAACAATACAAGAAAAAGACAAATGAAAATATAGCATACAAAAACTAGGACTACACAGGCTACAATTTCAACTGTGACACTTATAATATAACCCTATCAAAACAGCAAATGCAGGTATCAAAAAGAAGAGGACAACAGGCTTATCCTATTCAGTGTCAAGGTCAACAAAGGGATCAGAAACTACATCGGTGAGCCGACGACGAAAACTGAAGTTATACCAGGAAAACTATTGTTACTATACTATTGTCATTGTTGATTCAAATCAACATAACTGAAAATAGGTGGAGACCGGTGTGCAATATTAGTCTTGTTGCTGGCCGATAAAAATAGGCTAATCTAAAAAAAGTTGACTTTGTTTAATTTCTAGTTTAAAAATGAGAAAAGGCTATCAAAATTATAAATTAAAATTAATCAAATTGCACGTTTAATATGCATCACTTACTTAAGTTAAATTATTATCAAATTTATCAATAAAATATATTCTTAGAGTTTTGATTTTTTACATTATTAAATTAATTTTTTGCTTCAGTATAAGCTAGCAAATATAGATCAAAACAACAACGGTATGGATCCACTAACATCAAGCACGTATATATTCTTCAAACAGACAATATATTCTTACAACAAAATCAATTAAATTAATAATCACTTTAAAGTCTACTCCTAATCTAAATCACTTCATTGGGCATCACAAATTTAATAAATTCATCACCTCAGCAATGACATTCACAAATCAATATCACTAATAAGTGCACTGCATTTTTTCGCTATTGCTAATGGAAGCATGAAGCAGTGGTTTTCAAACTGTGGGTCGCGACCCGCAAGAGGGTCGCGGGTACCTTCCAGATGGGTCGACAGACAGCCGTGGCGTTGTAATAGTTTGCACAGTAATTGGAAACTGATGACAGCTGCGCCTCTTTATTTAGCAGTATGCATCTTGAACGAACGTAGTCTATCACAATACTGACACGTTTTTTAGAATTCCATTGCGTCATTTTATTCATTACAATATTGAATTTGGAAAATTTTGATCATGGGGAGACAGGTGGGACGTAAAAATTTGGTATGCCTTTTTGGTGGATCGCCACGTTAGAAAGTTTGAAAACCACTGCCACAAAGCAATGTGTACTTGGTGTATTGTATAGGGTGTACAGACACAACTCAGGAAATGTCTACAGGTCTGCAGCTGTGTGTCAGAGACAAACAATCAGACAGCGAACTCACAATCGACAATAGCTCCAAGGCAACCGCTCCACAGTCTACACCTAGGCTCAAGCACCTATTTACATTATGACCAGCTATAGACACTACTGAATACCTCTTAATATCCAATACGAATAGGATATTAGAGAACACATTTCATAAAATATTGCCACTAGTCTGTATTGTCATTCACTGATCAATAAAATCCAACACACGATTCTCGATTCTCGATTCTCGCATATAAAGTTGCATGTAAAGTTGCGCAATGTTAAGCAGTTGGTGTGAATAATTATGACCTAAATAAGGTATGGCGACTTGTCTGCCTTCCTACTGCAATTAGACCAAAAATTACAGGTCTACTATGTCACACTAAAATGCTTAGACTTCAGAGACTTTGCTACAGAATAATAGACATCCATCAGTGTTCGGAGTAGGTCATAACAGGAAGCTGTTGATCTAAAACAATATCACCAGATAACATCTATCGCAAAGAACTCGCCTAATTCTGTGTTATTTCATATAAAAAGACCAGAAATCTAGCGATTTGTTAATAATCTGATCCAACTTCATCGAAATATCCCTAGATCTAGTGATATGACAGCAGCGTGGGCACCACTTGCCTTTAACACAAAAACCTGTCGATTGTTAAGCAGCAGCTACTGCAGCAGCAGCATTCTGCTTCATAGCCCTATTGCTCTTGTGTATCCTCACGCCGCAGCCTACGATGCGCTGTGGTGAGCGTGTGCCAAGGGCACAGGCGATGTTTTATTGTAGGAGTACTAACAAAATTATTATCAGTCTAGGAGGGTTGTCAAACTTGAAATATGTGCAAAATAAATAATGTACAAACAAATATAAATTAATCAGATGCAGGAGAAAGATGGGTACCATAATTTGTTTCCTACAAGACAACAAAATGTAAATCTTCATCATTGCTTTCATTTTAATTGGAATGTATACAATATCCACACAGAGCACAGATCAACGTTGAGCGTTTGACGCTGGCGTGCAAAATTTTCAATTGCATTAAAAATGAGCACTTTGCATCATCAGAAACAAATAGTATTTAAAGTAAAAGTGCGATAATAAAACTAAATAGCAGTACAAATACTCATTTAAAGTTATTATAAGATTGGCTTCAGTTGCGCGCTTCCAATTTTTTTCATATCTATAATTTGTTTATATTTTACTGATTTGTTTTCCTTTCACAGGAGCATGGAGCCCCCAGCTCCCCCTCCCCTATACCGGCTCTGTGGCGGCTCACTATAACCTGAATTGTGTACAAGCGTCCTGTTTACATCGATCAGAAATAACTGCAGGCCATAACGCGAGCCGAGCACCACATTCTACCTTGCAACCAGTATGGGCCATCCCAAGGAATTAACTTCAACATTTTAAGCTAGGAATCTGTATTTGAATCTACAATAATTAGTCCAAAAAAATTATTTCCAATATTAAGGCCTATTAAACCGAAGGCGTTATATATTCAGTCATGCGTAAACTCTACGATACAACCATATAAATGTTTCAAAATATGCCTGAGCAGTAAACAATGAACATAAGAAGTGAAAATTAAATATATAAAAATTTGGGTTTTCAAAATCACGTCGTAAATTTGTAACAAGCATCAATGCAACAATGTAAAATTTTAAAATAACTCTCGAATGATTCTGTGATGGAAACCTAAATAGAGACTATGACAAATGAGATCAATTTTATTTTTATTTGGATTGCGGATGATTAGAATCGAATTGTATTGTATTGCTTTGTATGTATTGTATTTGTATTGCTAGCTCCCGGCGAGTTTCATTGACTTTCAAGCAAATTGACATTTACTGATATTAATTACCCATGACCAGAACAGCGAAGTAAAGTATGCGTTTAATGGTAACGGAAGCCAACTGGACCAAACTATCTGGACTAAAGCAACGCTATCTAACACCTCCAGCTTCTCATTAAGTGATTGATGCATGACATTGCAAAATAGGACTAAGTCAATCTAGAGAAACAAGCTAGGCATGTGCTGGATGCATAGACACACAAATCGTTGAGCCTCACACAACAGCGCTCGCGGCAGCGTGCAGGGCGACAACACATAATGGTCCTGCAACACCATGGTCCCAGATATTCTACTACTATGCACATAGGCCCAGCCGTGGGGCAGCAGCAGCAGCAGCAGCAGCAGCAGCAGCAGCAGCAGCAGCAGCAGCAGCAGCAGCAGCTCAACAGATCCCGCGGGGCCCTTGCTTTCTCACCCACCACTTCTATCTTCCCCCGGGGACCTCCACGCCTCCCCTGTACATTGCCACTGTTGATCCTGTCCTTATGTGCTTCATACTACTCAGGATGGATTCCATAGACTACCTTTACGCCCGGCTAAACAAAGTTCTTGCTAAGGAATGTAATTTAAGGGCAGCCCTTCACCGCCATTCAAAAAAACGTGCAATATGTTTATAAATTTTAAAAAAGATAAAATAATCTCCACAAGAAATGACATTGATTTGAATGCAGTGACAACATATATAATTTTACTTGATATCTATGACGTCACGACACTTAACCTGGTATATTATTTTAAATGGACTAAAGTAATAAACAAAGAGTTATGTTGAATGGCATTTAAGAGCCGCCGTGAAATTGTCTCCAAAGCTAAGATAGAGGTAAAGGTGGGAACAAAGGAACGATTATAGAATCCACTCTTAATGGTTATGCGATGTGAGTGAAAGTGAAGAGTCATGCATGAGAATGGCATGCGTTTTATGATGGTAAAGAATCTGGAGTTGTGGGGAAGTCCCATCGTGGGAAACGTTCAACCTATGCTAGCACGGAAAAGTGGACGTACAACGCAAATGATGATGGTGATGATGATCAGTATTATTACTAAAAACATTTATACGACATCCTCAAATAAAATGACGTAGGCTATGCGCTATTCCTTGCGCACCACAGAGCAATGATACCATGTATGTACAATGCACTTGTAACGCACCAAAACTATGTCATGCAACGGAGATGGAAAAAACATCATTTGCTTGAATCGTAGGTGCGGGAGAAGTGCAGCAGACTACATACAAAAAGTGGTTTTGAAGAAATGAGTTTTAAGCCTGGATTAAAGGAGAAGAAGGACTTAGTCGATCTGATGTCATCCGGTAGATGGTTCCACACGGCCTCCGACGCGCTGGTGCAAGGCCGTTGTCCGGCGGTAGACTTGAGTCCGGTCGGTATGGTGAGTCGGCGCTTCGTCGCCGACCGGAGACTCGGCTTGCCCGGCGCGTACGCGCGTTCTTATTCAACTCTAGTGAGATCACTAGATCTGACTCTTAAATTCGACAAAATCGTAAAGAAACTATAGACAATGTCTTGAAGTAATTTTTATACCATAAAAAATCTATTCAATCTGCAAGTTTGTAGTAAACATTCATAAAAACATAGTAATTGCGGTCAACAGGGACCAAAATGAAAAGCAGTCACCGTTTGTTATGCAGCAAAATGGATTTGTTTTTAACCCAACTCAAACTTAGCCCCAAACCCTAAGCTAATCCATAAAACTGACTAAAAATTAACCCGAATCTTAACTCTAACCTAATCTAACTCAGAACCATAATCTTAGTTCTTGAAAAACGCAAAAACCACATTTGACCACATTTTTCCCCTAGTGTTGAGCAGCATTTTAACTGCACTTCTAGCAGCGACTGTCAATAAGTTTCAATGAGCAGCTTTCATTCGCTGTCAATGACTTAGGCGATAAGCAAGTATATCACCGTATATATAACGGTTTGTTTTTATTTATACTTTATTGTTGCATGTTTCTTCGTTTTACAAGTTTTTTTTTATAGTTTTAGGCGATATTAGTATATTAGGATACTCAGGGTATCCACATAAAAACTATAAAAGAAAGGAAATAATAATATATTACTCTATTATTATTAGTATATAATATTCATTCTCTTTTGACATTTTTTGCAGTTTTGAAGCTAGAATTTCTCTGTTTTAGAATTTATTTAAATTGTATTTTAGCAATGTGTGTTATTTTAATAGTTTGCTAATTTGACCGTTCCGTTTGAACTTAGAACGGTTTGATAAATGACGTCACATGAATTAATTGTTTTAATTGTTTCAGGACACAGATTCTAAGATGTTGAATCGTTGATGCCGGGTAGTGGCGTTTCAGGCGTGACGCGGCCCCTCCCCCTCCTATCTTGGTGCAGGGGAGATGTGGTGCGGCGTGATGCTGTGGTGCGCATTGGTCGTGGTGCGCCTTCTCTGGGTGCTCCTGCCGCAGACCGGCTACATCCACCCCGACGAATTCTTTCAGACCACGGAGGTCGCGGCAGGTGAACACCGCGTCAATATAATTTATATTAACAATTTCATGTTTCTACGCATTTACAGAAATCACCCTTAAGGCTGTTAGGTGATAATTATTTATATATTTGATCCATTTACAAATATAGTTTGCGTTAAAAAAACTTGAAAATTAAACTCTTCGAAAGATGTCATTTTGTTAAATTTACTGTTATTCTTACATTTTGTTTATGCTTTGGCATAAGTCCTTAAAGTTGGTCATTTGAATAAATTAAGCAGTTATTAACCATGCTACAATTGGTCCGTTGTTCTCCTTTAGGTGACATCTTTGGCCTCGACGTCCTACGCACCTGGGAATTCACCGACCCGGCTCCGCTGCGCAGTATTGTACCAGTCTACGCGGTCTGCGGTTTGCCCCTTCTCGCGCTGAAGCTCGCCAGCCTGGTGCTGGGCCCCGGGGTTGTCTGCGCGTACTCCCTGCTGGTCGCTGCGCGGCTTGCCGTAACTCTGCTGAGTCTCGGGGTTGATTACTGCATTTACCGACTGGCGGAGCTGTGTGAGGGAGATGATTCTGTTAACGAAAAAGATGAAACAGAGGACAAAATACATGAAATTGATTTTAAAATTAGAGGGGCTCTGTTTCAGTTTGATGATCAGAATGTGGGACCTCAAGCTAGCTGTGGTCTACAAGGAGTTAAACAAGTGGGACAGTCAAGTGGTCGTGCGGTAGGACTTACAAGAGGACATCGAGCTTTGTTGGTCATCGCTACATCGTACGTGACACTTGTGTATCACACGCGCACGTTTTCAAACACGACCGAGTCCTTTCTCTTTGCTGCCTTCCTCTTCATCTGCATGAGAAGGGGCAGTGTGACCAGAGACAATGAAATTAAGATTAACCGGCACGGAGTGAATCATGCTGAGGCAAAGATATACGTGATTTTAAGATCGGTCTGGAGATTCTGCTGTTTCGTGTTTATCGGTCGATTGTTTAGGACATTATTTGCTTTGATGTTTCGAAGATCTAGTGGTAGTCAGTCGTTTACTAAATCCGGTGAGCATCCAGTTATTCGGTATAAAGGCAATCAATGCGTATGTTTGTGTGACACGATGTCCTGTGGGGTTGTTTCCGGTGGAATGAAATCGTGCCAATGTGGTCGAGATCTGCCGCAGGGAAAGATAACGTTTCGCGATGTTGAGCAAGTCGAAGTTAATGCGCAGACTGTTGAAGGCGCCAATGATGAATTGCAAGCCAGCGAGTCAGTCGTTCAAACATCGAGCAATATTTCTCAGGCTCATCTTACAGAAGGCAGCAACTACTCAAAACAATCATTGAGCGAAGGTTCTGATGTTCCGTCAGCAGGATCTGATTCAGTTGCTTCGCTCACGGAAAATAAATTGACGAACAACAGGGGTGAAATATTGGAGGCTAATGTACGTGAAAGTGATCAAATTTTGACAAAAGAAAATCTAAATCAATCTCGTAATGATGATTCTCAAGGTGAAGGCAAAGAAGTAGATTGTTTGGGCGTCAATTTGGATGATAAACCGTCGCAGGATAATTCTCTAGCTTCGAGTAACGATTGTGAAATTTTGAGGGATAATATCAAAGCGGAATCAGCTGAAGTACAATATTCTGAGTCGCCTGACTCGGCCACTCACTTATCGGACAATGTTTCAGATCTTCAGTCGTCCAGTGGTGGAACAGATGATAGATTTCTACCGGGCAATTTAAGCGTCAAATCTTCTGTTGATGATTTGGACATGGCAGCTTCTATCAATCACTCTGACTTGGATCCGATTCAGGTGCCACACTTTGTGCCAAATTTGCAGGATCCAAATGCCACATTTAACGAACAGAGCTTTAACGATAGTAAGTTCTTCCAGACGCCGCGCTTCAGAGAGAAAAGCCCCACTGTTTCTAGTCTGGTGAGATGCAAGTCGGACGCATTTATGCTCAGTCTGCTTCTTTCGCTAGGCACTTTCAATCGCCCAACCTTTGTGCTCTTTGCCTTCATTCCCTACCTGCACTGGATCGTGAAGGATTTCATCGGCAGCTGGTCGACACCGAAATCCATCTGGAGGGCAGCGCATAAGGCCATCTTGACTGCCCTGTATTCTGCAACATTCTCGGCTGCGTTCGTTCTCATCGATTCCGCGTACTATAACTCCGACGCTATTGCCGCAGTTTTCTCCTGCGTGAAGTATACTGTTGACGCGGCAGTGGCCGCCATCTTTGATTTGTTTTCATCAGGTGATGCGATGGGACGCGCATTGTCCAGTCTTGTCGTGACGCCTGTGAACTTTGTTTTGTACAATCTTGCGCCACACAACCTTGCCACACACGGCTTGCACCCGCGCATCACGCATTTTGTCATCAACGCGCCGATGCTATTTGGCCCGATGGCTGTGTTTGCCTCTATCGACATTTTTCGTGCGATCCGAAACGTGGGTAAATGTAATTTTTCACTTTGTCGTCCATCGAAGGTTCTGCTCGCCTCATACGCATTCCCGCTCGTGGCGCTGTCTGCATTTCCGCACCAGGAGCCGAGGTTTCTAGTCCCGCTGATAGCGCCGCTTGTGATAATGTACGCGCGGAAGATTTTTCGCTGGCCGGTGGCTTGGGTGGTCTTCAACGTCGCGTGTGCGCTGTTCTTTGGCTGCGCTCACCAGGGCGGCGTAGTGCCCGTCGTGGCATATCTACAGCGGCTCGAGACCGAGACGCCAGGTTTGGTAGGAGACGTTGTATTCTGGAGAACGTACATGCCCCCAAGACATCTGTTTGTTCGTCGTCTAGTGCAAGCTGATCCGGAATTGCATGGTGCCTGCAATGCTTCTGCGCAGTTTCAAGCGCAGAGCGATGGTGCCGATGCAATAAGCGTAGATATCCATATCGATACAGCTTTAAACAGCACCGGTGCTGGTGAAAATCAGACGGATAATAACTCCGCGTTTGTAAATACAACTGCGATCTCAACTTCGCTCAATTCGACCCTAGACAACTCCACCTTGACGAATTCATCTCATGATAACTTGCCCCTTGTCAACGCATCCTCTACGATCTCCAGCGCTGACAATATGTCCGCACCCCTATCATCCTCGATCGCAATAGAATTAAAATCCGAGACGCAGGCTATCGGCAGTACGTCTCTTCCGACGCCGACGAGCCGCATCCACGATCTGGCCGGCTGTTCTACGGCCGATCTGGCTGCGTTTCTTTACTCCCTTTGCGACAACGCCACGCGGCCCGGCGGCTTCGCGTACCTGGTCGCGCCCGGGTCCCTTCACGCCCATCTCGTCGCTTCGTCGGACCGCGACGGCAGTGGGTTCCGACTCGAACTTGAACGGTTTTTCTTTCCACACATTTCGATGGAGTACCCACCGACAGTCGAGCTGGAGATGGGCGAGTGTTGGATGGTCGGGGGGAAGTACAGGGAGGTGGCGTCACTGGCATTGTACAGGGTCGAGTTTGAAGTGAGGGCAGGGGAGGGGCAGCAGGGTTATTATTGATGGGCGGAGTAGGGCGTGGAGTGCTTTAACGACATTTTGCATCTGCATGCTGTAAAATGTGAAATTTTAGCTGCATGCTATTTTCACTGTTTTTTCTCTTCTATAATTTTTTCAGGTTTTTTCAGAATTTCTCCATTTATCAGCTGAAAATGACTACTGTGCATTTTAGTTTTGCAATTGCACAAGCAGTATCAACTGCGCTATAAAATATACCCTGGGTTCGAGTGCTGGTTTTAAGGTTGCTATCTATGCATGAATGACTGTCGCTTGTGTCAGCAATGACTTGTGTCATTTACAGTAGCCTGCTGTATATCACTTTGAACTGAGGACATGATTTGTTCTTTAAATGAAGGAAATGAAATTGAAAAATAGTTGAAATATAAAGTGCTAGAGTTGTGTTTTCAGGTGCTGGTAAACATATTTTGTCTGGTGCTCTATGGCTTTGAGTCAATATTAAAAAATATTTGGGTTGAGTGTACCGAACTGCGTATGTGCACTAGTTTTACTACAGAAAACACATGAACACTACAATATGTGTTTCTATGGGCCACCAGGATAGTGTGGAACTACATAGAGCCGCAATGACTAAATTACTGGTTCTCTCTGAAGACTGAAGCGCAGTTATCGATAATTTGGCTTCCATGACCCGATCAGATTCTAATGTTGATTTTTACTGATGTTTTAAATGTTAATGGATGTTGAATTGTTGATGCTGTAGGAACTGAAAGTCATAGATTAGTGTTGCGCAATGTGCTGTGAAGTCTGCAGAAATACAGTGATAACACCCTGTGTCAGTGACTTAAACTCAGTAATACAGGACGTTTAAAGTAGAAAAGCGCTTAGTGTCGGCACAAACTTGCTCGTCAACGAATCGTGTAAATACAACCTGCGTGAGTTGCTATGAAACTCCACTGCCCAGATTGTATTTTTGCGTTTAGTTGGCTAGCAGGATTGTGCTGAGCTCAAGCTCTTGTCTACTTTACACTCCCCAGTTACAAATAGTGCCTTAAGCATTCCATTCAATCGAGGCCCTAGAGATTGGCATTTTACGTTTCTATGTTTGAATTATCTCAAGACGGTCACAGTGACTTGTGCTAGTTTTATATCACTAGTTAGCCATTATTGCCGTTAATTTATTTCGGCTTGTTGTTGCATTGTTGCCTGGTTCCTAAAAGTATGCGATTCTTGTTATCGTTCTTTAGTTACTTCTTTGTAATTTAACGTTATGCGTGTGAACAAAAGCCAGCACGTTTCTCGCTCTTCACTGGATGCAACTAAATTGTAACCCGAGTCACGGACAACTTAGAAAATTCTTGTTCATCTAACGTTTATGGTTACTTTGTGATCAGTTTCAGATTTTATGGAAATGGCTTTTCATTAAAAACCTGCCCTTTTCACAAATGATAGCGTCACTGTTTCTAAAGGTTTGCTGTAAGCTCTGTTTGATCCTGGAAGGTTTTTTCTTGTTAATAAGTTATTAGATTGCATGCGTTGTATGTTGCGTTGAATTTCAAAATATTTGTAAAATTAGTGTATATTATACAACAGTTTCTGTGGTCTATCAGGCTACCTACATGTACAGTTTTCATTAAACAAAGTCTCATTTCGTATATTGCTTCTTCAGTTAAGTTTTAGAATCATAATGAAAAGTATGAAAAGTTTAATTGTGAAGTAAAAAGTCATGAAAAGTGAAAAATTTAGGAAAAATCAGCCTAGGCCTATAATAAGAATTAGGCTATTATTAGGTGGCAAGTGGACTACGGTTTTAAGTCGTCGCTTATATGCTTATAGGCTTATAGTACACTACCATAAGGATTAGATTGTTATATAGGAATTTGCTTCCAGATGGGGGGTGTTGGAAAAGTCAGGGGAAGGGGGTGTGAAAAACGAAAAACTCTTGCAGACTCGAACTGTTGGAACGATCGACCTTTGATTAGTTTTCACGTGGTCACATTATTTTAACTTCCGGGTTGTTTGTTTGTAAACAGATACGTGCGCACATAGCAACTGCGCACAAGAATCTAGCATTTTTGTATATTTTCATGATTCGTTTTAGAATAGTCCTAAACTCAAACAGTAACAAAGTTGGTTGAAAGATGAACGAGGGTCATAGTTCTTCTTAATTAGGTCCTTGGGTTGGTGAATTATGACCTCCACTAGCGTGGATTCGTTAATGCACGCAGGACGTCAGCATCATGTGGCCTTCAGCCTCCTGCACAAGATGCCAGTCAGATCTAACTTGTCCATTAGCAGGTCTGAATGTTTCTGGACAAAATTATTCCAAGTGACTACTCCCGGTTATGAATTACTTTTGAGCCAACGTTATAAATTTTGCGATGGTTCCAGGTCTGATAGGCCCAAACAGTGGTTGCATGATTTGGCTGTTTCTAAGATATAGTATATGCATAGATCTAAGTATTTTTCAGAGTAATCTGGGCTTAGTACGTGAATATCTGTGTGTCAATGTTTCATATTGTATTCAGTTTGTTGATACTGGATATTGACTATCATTACTCATTATCCATTCAATTTTATCGTGCCCTATATTTGCAATGCAATAATAGATATTTTTTTGCTATGTTTTTCTAGAAGTCTAGGTGAACCAGGTCTTATTGACAAGCCAATAAAGGCTAAAGTCCTTCCCGCTATTCCAAAGTCTCAGCCGGTAACGCCAGATCACCAATCTACGAGAGGTGCTAAATCCGGTGGTGCGGAGCGAGTGGCGTGGGCCACGCCCCCACCCCCTAACAGCGACATTTGGAGTGAAAAGTCCGGAGCGACAAGTTATCAAAGGAGGTCAAACACTGCTGCACCCTCTCAGGCCAGGAGGTATAAATCTGCGGCAGATGCCTGGGCAGTTTATAGATTATTCTGGAATCTATGCTTATGTTTCGAAATTATTTAAAATTAGTTATATGTATCTGATGCATTATAATATTTATTAGCTTCATTATTCTGTTGAAATTTGTATTATGTGAACCGCTCAATTCTAAAGAACTTTGTATGGCATTATGAAAGCTTTAATGTGATTCATTCACGAAATATACTGACTTCATAAAGTGTTGCTGAAACTGCTGCAACTGAAAATGGGTATCAAGCCCGCTTTCTTTATTTTCTTCCTTATTCTAGGTTTATTTAAGTGATTGATTGAGTTTATGGTTGGCTTGTGTGGTTAATTCAGTTTTCCTTACATTTGTTGTGCAGGAAAGTGAAGCATGCATTATTTATTGATCAGAACAATCTCACAAAGCCAAATAATGGAGACTTTGTTCCACAGGCCTCGGACCCGCAACTTCGAAATAAAACAGAGAATGTTCATCGGGTACTTGTATTCAAGTTGGTCATTTGGAAATGTGTTTGTATCCAATTTCTGACGAATGTAAAAAAACATTAAATGAAAATATTTGTAGATTTCGTATGGGATTGTATCATATTGGTATTAGTATTGGTATTAGGGCGAGCGTTGTGGCCGAGTGGTCTAAGTTGCGGACTTCGGATTGTGAGTGTGGCAGAGAGTCGGTTCGAACCCCTGTTGTGGCAAAAGATTGCGAGTCACTTCGTGCACCCTCGGCAAAGGTGCTTAATTTTGTCAGCCCTGCATATAATCATCCAATAGGGTGGAGTGTAGTAGAAAAGTTGAAGTTGAAGTTAGTCTCGTGAATGTGTGTTGTTGGCTGGCTTGTGGACGAATACTTGATTGTTGTCAACTGTTGTTCAAGTTGCCAGTGATGGCTGCAGTCTATTGAATAGCTGAAATCATCTGCATCTATAAATACACTTAATTTTTAATGAGTGATAAATCACTGCGAATTGCATCGTTTAGTTTTAATGTCTGCTTATTTTTGAGATTCACTGCTCATGAAAGGCACATGTGGCATTTTTAAAGCATTGAAGCTATTTGCTGTTTTGTGTAAAAGCGTGGTGTCATGTTTTAAACACATAGCAATAGATTAGCTGTGCAATTATGTTGTGAAGTTTAACATTCCGCTGTGAACGTTTGATACATTTTCAGATGAGTGCCGATGTGGATGCAGCTGGCGATAGCACATTTGACAAGAACTTTCTGTCTGATATTCTTCACTCCGCAGCGCCTCTAGCTAAACCAAAGTAGGCTAATGCTTTGTCAAACGCTTTAACGCCAAATTCTTTTTAGTGGTCTTGTGACATTGAATGATTGTTTTGAAGTTAAAACTTAATCTTGCAGTTGTCAATTCGTCATTTTCAACGTTCATTTTCATCATTATTAATCTATTTAAAAATCCAAACCATGAGAATTACTTGCATACGACATGTTTCCCATTCAGAATATACTGCGGGCTGAACCGTAAATAGATTGAAGCTGTTTTCCATCGTCACACTTGTGTATGACAATGTAAGTTCAGGTAATTGTAGATTACTTTGTAATTTTGCGTTTTGTCACAGGCATAATGATGAGAAAGAAGCCGATGCACCTATGGCCAAAAAAGCTGATATTCGTCAAGGGCATGAAAAAGAGACGCAGCTTATTATGGAGGAAATTTTGCACGACGTTAGTTCTTACTCTGTTTAAAAAGATGTCGTTATTGAAAACGAAAGTTTGATTGAGCGCTGTTCTGGTACTTAAATTGCAGATTCCGAGCTATTTTGAAGCTTTTTTTTTTATTTTGTATTGATTTATGGAAATAAATCATAAGGTGCATCTTGCATTCACACCAATGATGAGAAATATTGCCAAAGATTGATGCAATTTAGAATGTAATTGACAATGTGTATTTATATTTTTCGTTGTTACAGATTAAAGGGATGCAAATGATCACCGTTTGCATGCAACTTGCCCCATTTGTGTGCAGTTTTTGGTGCGCAATTAATTCATTCAGTGAGCATTCCCTGTGTGATCGTTATCAGGTGATGAAGAAGATGATGAAAGAAGTAGCAGCATATGTGTATGACCTCAGTGCGGCTCACGGCAGTGCTAATGACTTGGCGGCTATCATCGAAGTGAGCCTAGTATCATCTAAGTTTTGAAATTAGTATATAAAATGTATTTTTTTGCTTTTGTGAGAGGGCATTGCGAGTAAGCGCTATTTGTTGAAACGTTTTTAAACGTGACATTTTCAGTCGCTGATATTGTTGGATATCTTTTCTGACGATTTACAGTTGTTTATATATTTGGCCAAGATCTGCTACGGTATGAGTCACTATTTGCTACTGAGTCCAATTGTTTGTTTTTTAGCGTGCTGTGCATAGATTTTTCTTTAAAACAGCGAGTAGCTTTCACCCACTATAAAACAAAGTGTTACGTATCCAAAATTTACCAAAAATCTTATTAGCGTAATAATTTGTTTGTCTTCGACTCCTGCAGTAGATTGGTGCTTTCATGTGTTCTAAATATTGTAGGAAGCCAGTGGTGGTCTGAAATACGAAGCCATGTTTGGTAGTGTGAAGCATTTCTTGGATCAACACCAATTCAGTCGAAGGCTTCGGTAACTGACAACATTCTTTTGTATATTGAGGATTTATTTATGGATGCACTTTTTCTCTATCAATAGGGAACTTGCTTTAGTTCTTAGAAACCTAAATTTTGATCAGACCATAGGCTTTGCAGCATTGGATTAGACCTGCAATTTATGATGATGATCGGATGGATCTTTTAAAAAAACGGATATTTTAGCAGTTTGTATCATAGTGCAATAGATGCATGGAATGTAGTAGTTTGACTTTTGCACTTATTATATCTGATAACAATTTTCGATAACGAATCAATCTTTTAATTGGAAAATTAATAATCTCTGCAATGTCTGCTGTTGTCGTATATCAGAAGGGTTATTGTATATTGCGTACTGCATGCGCATTATATTATAGGAGGCAGCCCTGGCAACACACACAGGACCTCTGTCCTTATGAGAGGTATAGTTTATTATTTAATATCTCATGCATACTTTGTGTGTTGTCGCTTTGATATGCATATATAAACTTTGTTTATAGAGGCAAAAGTTATTATGCTTATTTGAAATTAGAGCAATCAATCCAGGAGCAAACAAATTCATTCGATAATTAAATATCATGAACCGGCACTGCCTCGTTAATTTAGTTTCTCTCCTTTAATAGACTTTTCATAGTCAAATATATGCCAAATATATAATCGAACATCTCTATGCTATATTTTTTAACTGATATGTTCAACTAGTAATACAAAATGAGTGTTTTGTATAGAGATGAGTCTGATGTGAGACTGGTGGATTTCTCTCCAGTCCTTCCCCTGGATCTACTCTCTTCGACTCTCATTTCCACTCAACCTGATTTCTACACAATGCGCATCAGCAAATCTCGTCTTGTGGAGTACAAGAGGATCGAGGCTGCATACTGGAAGGTAAAGATTTAATTTCTTGAAAAGGGTTTTAATGGAAAATAAATATCGTACTCGTGATTCTTTTGGTTTATATTTGAATAATTTCTCGTAAAATTCTTTGCATTTTGAGCACAGTTATGATCATATGCACTTGTTATTTAAAATGTAAGCGTTACTAGCAGTTTCAATTGACTCCTTGTCGGATATTTTAGTTAAAATGCACTTTGCGACGGCGAATTTACATGTGCGACTTTGCTTAGCAAAGCATCCACTCCAGCCTCCTCCTCGACACGCAGCGAGCCTCGACAAGTCTGTCTGGCATGGCGCTATTTTGAAGCCTTTTTCATCATTTTTCTTCACTATAATGCAGCAAAATCAATGAGGTATCAAGGATTATAAAAAAAAAATTTTTTGCTTTGTACATGTGTTGCAATTATGATATTGACTTGATTGAAGATGTTGCATTAGTTGCATGTGCCTTGATTGGTTAGCACACCGAGAATGACATTAGTTGCGTGTGTTGTGATTGGTTGACATTAGTTGCTTGTGATTGGTTGATGCACAGAACATGACAATAGTTCCGCGACCGCTACCAATCACAGCTCAGTGCAGGGGTGTGACCAGCGCGACTAGATCCCACAGCCAGCAGCACATTGTGCTAGGAACCAAAGGAGGTATTTGACTACTTTAAAGTATCGATTTAAATTTTAAATTCACACTTTAAAAACCTGTGATTGAGATTATGAAAGGTTATTTAATCTCAAGTCTGAGAAACGTAAACTTGCAGCTATCCATGTAGAAGTTAATGTTAGCTATCCGCTGATTCAAAATATTGCAAGGTGAATGCATGACGAAATTTCAAAAGTCTGTGGCGGTTTGTGGTAGCCTGTGTTCGAGAGACATTAGACCTTCAATTTAACTTCACGATGCTTGCAATGACACACGAATCCAGCGTTTTTTATGCTAATGCAGAATCGAAAAGATCAATGAGATATTGAGCCGCGCTGATTTAAATAACTCTGCGTTGACCAACTGTGTAGATAATTGATAACTGATTTAATGTAAGCTCCCAGAGGAACAAGAGGAAGTTCTTCTCTGTGTGTGTATCTGTGCCTGGTATGTATCTGTCTCTGTGTGTCTCCTAGGGGATGTCTGTGTGGTTGCTCTGGAGCTCAACACACCACACCCGCTGCGCTGTTTCGCGCTCGGACTTTCCCCGAGTGAGAACTGTGTCATTGGTGTTTCCGTGAACTCTGACCTGACACACATTTCGACCGTGAATGCCGATGTGAGCCAATCATGTTTTTTGCTTCTTTTGTTTAATCGTTATTAATTTTCATTGATTTTAATTGCATCCATTGGCTGCATTTCTTTTCAATATTTCTGACAATGTTTGCAGCTTTGCTGATACATCATTTTAATTATTATATTTCGTGATATTCATTAGGTTCCAGGGATCAAGTCAAATATAATTTTAAAATTTAAAAGGGAAACTAATTAAGACTTTTAATCGTGGGCCTACCTCCATAAAATTACGTATTACTGAAAGTCAATTAAAATAGTCATCGGCATGCCTAGTTGTCCTGCATTATTGATGTAAATAGTTAACCTACATAATTGACCTATATAGTTGACCACCATAGTTAGGCTTGCTTTGTGTAACAGGGTTCGCTGACCATTTGGTCTGCGATGCCCGGACAGGATCGAGTACAGAACCTTCAGTCAACTGACCTCGCACTGCCAACCAATCAGAGCCAGCCATCCACCCTCCAGCCAATCATGAGCCTCGATGCAATGCAGGATGATTTCAAGTTTCATTCAGGTATTTAAAGTGAACCGAGTTTGCTCTATATTTTAATTTTTAAATATTTTGATATAAACAGTAACACGCAAAGTTATGTTGAATATCTGACAAAACAATGGGAAAAATTGTATTGCTTTACTCATTGTAGGCCTATGTGTGGTTGATAGTTGTGAAAAATTGAAGTGAAATATCTGTGCTTTTGTTTAAATTTCACATGTTCATTGTCTTAAATTGCAAGAAAAATTTCTCAGAAAGAAATATTAAGCTTAATAATTATTTGAACTGATGTAATCACTATTTGATGTATTTTTTTTGCGTGCAGGCCCATATGCCGAGGCTGGACTGGGATCCGACTCTAGTCGTCCGTTAGTTGCAGCCTTTTATCCCACTACATTGCGCCAGTTAGTGGTGTGTCTCGCCCTAGACAGCAAGGATGTGCTTAAGTGTGATCTAACTGGCGGCTCTGCTGAGGTGAAGCTATGCTTCATTGTTTACTTATTTACAGAAGTAGACGGCCAATGCAACATGAAATTGTGAATCTATCGGTATACGTAGTATTATTTTGTTTATTGCTCTATAAGGGTAAGTTTAACATTTTTGAAAATATGTACTTCTATACTACAATGAACGATAATGCTTCAATTTGACCGCTGCCAGGGTTTATATTATTGCATTCGTTATATCTTCATGATATTTAATCTTTTTTGCTGTGTTCGTGATCAGGCAAAGCATTCGAATGTCACCTGCATTGCATATTCCATTCCAGTGGAACTGCATAGAGCACATCGACATCCCATCATCATGCTTGACCTTGTTGGCGGACATATTGGCGGCCATGTTGGCGGCCATGTTGAATCGCGTGATTGCAAGATGGTGTCTGTCGATTCTCAAGGATTTATCAACATCTGGTCTAGCTCAGCGTAAGCCAAATGGACCGATTTTATTGTTGCTTTTATACATGTTTCGGTTGCCATATTAAATTTGTGTTATATTTAATTTCCTTGATCGTGTGCCTTTAATCTTATTTGATTTTGTTAAATTTTCTGAACATTTATCATCATCTTCATCATCATCTTCATCATCATCATGGTGATTATCTCCGTATTGCTTCATGGTACTACATCGATCATTGTCTCGTTATCATCATCATTGGATAATGATACTGCAAAAGGTAAATTGCACTATCACGGCCCTGAAAGTTAATAAAATAAAGCTTTGAAATCTTCGACGTATTTTCTATTTTAAAAACCTATCGCAACTTTCACATGATTTTGTTTATTCTGTTATATAATTTTTATCTCTTCTATTGCTCTCATTAGGATTACAGCCTAAGAATAGAGAATAATATAGAATTGAATAGAGCTTTGGAACCTTGTAGATTTTGAATTTATTTAGGATAAATAGTTAGGAACGGCATGTAATTTTGTCATGTCCAGTTTGTAAGCAGTTTGTTCTAATTGTGCGTGCCTCAGGGGCCGCCTAACGCCAGCCGATTGGTCCATGCCCATGGAGCAGTACAGGCTCAGCATGACCGAGTCCACCTACAGACCCTCACCTGATGACTACTCAACAGTACATCTTACTCAGATATTCATGTTTTAATGGCCAAATAATTGACATGAAAATTTAAATTCTGATCAAGACATGTTTTATACTTGTTTTTTGTAACGAACTCAGATGTTTTAAGTCTAGAAACGTAAATCTATATTTTAAATATTGTGCGGAGTAAATATATAATTAAGTGAAATATTTGGTTCTTGTGGTCTGTGATTGAAGCTTGTTATCAGTTCGTACTGATGTTTGTGGTCAATTATTATTTTCTTCAGATTGTATTCACCGAATGCAAGTCAAAGCAAATTGAGGTTGAAATAAAAGCTGGTAATTGAGCTAAACCGCACAAGCTGATTTTAAACGTTAGTTAACGTTACTGAATTGTGATTAATTTATGATGGTTTTCAAAATGTGCACATTTGCAACAAGGGGTCATGCCTGAAATTAATAATAATAATAATTGTTGCTGAAATTGGTATTATGTTACTGCATCTATGACATTCTTTTCAATTATTGATAATTTAAATTGCTTCATTTTTTGCTTGAATTAATTGCTCACATTTTTCATTGCCATTGATGTTTTTCCACTTCACAGACAAAAATCTACGCACCTCGTAATGCCACCACACTGTCTGACATTCTGCGCGAAAAGCACGTAGTGACACGTGACTCACGCACTAACGTGTTGCACACATATCTCACGCACCTTTACGCACCGACGGAGGTGTCCTGTACCAGACTGCTCCACTGCGGAGTGTGTCCCATGAAGGAGCACCTTATGGTTCTCATGCTCTTTCCGCAACTCTCTTCACGGGGTATTTCTCTTTCTTCTTTTCATAAATATAACGCTAATAGAAATGGAATGTAAAATAAATCGAAATGAATTGCAGAATCAATTGTAGCAACTTTATTTGATGAAATATTGGCATATATTGATTTTTGTTGATTGATTTCATATAGAAATATGTTTGTTATGATATTTTTATTTAATTACCCGAATTCAGTTGTCGATGGAACTATTTGGATGATCTCAGACAGATTAATCTCTGTTGATGAAGAATGTCAGACAAACGTCGTAATTAAATCTTGCTTTGAAAATTTGTCATAATTATGATCATAGTATTATCTAGGCTGAAATATCTTGTCGTACACGTACACGTATTGTCCTACTTATGTATTTTTACAAGAGATTTACTAGCCTGGCACAATATGCATGGCTTTTCGGTACACCCTACAGAGGCACACGTAAAGGCCCTTGTCATATCTCTGTCGGAAATGAGAGTGGTCTTTAGAGATGACATTCAGCTGAGTGAAGAGGGACTCTATCATCGCTGCTCTAGCCTCGACATCGCCACTTGCGACGTACGCTAAATTGAACGGCTACTTATGCGGCTTGAGATTTAATTGGGTTAATACTTAATTAGGGTAATTGACCGAACCGATCGATTTGGATTATGTGACTGGGGAAAAAAATTTAATTGGAATCCTACGCAAGGGTAGGACTCAAATAAATCTTGTGTCAATTAATAATGATAGTAAGTAATACAATGATAACATAGTAATAAATATTCTGTGCTTAAAAGCTTTGACTTCTCCTAAATGTTTTATGTTTGCTCGCTATTTAGTGAGCGTGTTGATATTAACGCATCCTGTTCTGTCTTTTTCCAGAAAAAAATTCATGACTTAGTGTGCAACTTCTTGTTTAAGTTCAGTTATTCATTCCTAATTCTGATTTTATGGTGGAAATGACTTTATTGGCATTTTTCTGTTGTTAGATGACTCTGCCCCTGACTTCGACTGGCTCCATGTATTTCTTTGTTTGCATTGATGGACTGGTGTCTGGCTACTCGATCAGCTCTCATCAGAAGATATTAGTCATTGCCGAGGCAGGGAAACAGACTATTCCAGGTTAGTAGCCATTGGGATTCATCTAGGCTAACGACGGTAGTATAGCTATGCTAAAAATAATGTTTAACGTGACTCACTAATCTATGCGCAATGTCCATAAGTTTTCTGTTGGATAGAATAAAGACGAGTCAAGTCCATATCTTATATATTAATATCGAACTGCTTGTGAATTATTGTGTCCTCAGATCATTCTTGTCAAGCTTTTTTGCAGCACTTTATGCGTGATAACTGTGAAATTTTTTTCAGCAATTCTAGGGTTCAGGATTTTGTCCCTTTCAGGGTTTAGTGGGTTATTTGCTGATCGCAAGACGTTGGGAATTGGACCCAGTTCGAGGATGATCGTCAACAGCGGAGCTGGGACCCTTTGTCTCACTTTCTATTCGCCGGTAATTAGTAGTGTCATGTCTACATTTAATGCTTTTGATCAGCGTCTATTGAACTGCAAATGTTAAATAAAATGTGTAACGCGAAAAATAGCTGCAGTTGATGTCAAAAGCAGCTGATTTAAGCGCCCAAATAACCTCAAGACGGTTAGCCAATGTACTCCTAGCAGTTGCACTTAAAAACTCTTTGTTGACACTTATAATTGAAAGCATTGATGTTTGACAAGTTTTATCTAAACTAAGCATTTCTGCTTCTTATTTCACGTCACTGTTTTATAAAAATAATTATGAATATTTATTTAGAACGTAATTTATTTAATTATTATCAATAATTATGTTTAATTTCACCTAATGTATTGCCGGCAGGATGGGAAGCAGTCAGGAGGGGTTAATCCAGTAACAGTTCTCGAGTTGATCGATTCAAACACAAAGGAACAACGTGTCGGCATGCAGCGTGCCTTCCAGTACTGGTAAGCTCGCTATTTAATGTGAATTTAGTCGTTGATGTAAGAATGTAGTATTGATTTTGAAGCACACTAATGACAATTTATACTAATTTTGAATTCATTGATTAAATTGTGATTGATTGAAATTGTGTTGATTAGTGAATTGTAATTGTAAATTGTGTTAATTTTGATGAAATTGGGTAGTTTTTTTATCGTATATACGCGATGAGGCCCAAAAAACGGTTACCCCTTGCTTTTCTGATACTGGTGTGCGTCTAGATGCGTAAGGAGATCACTTTGAGCATATATCACAGGCATTAGTGTACCTTATGTTTTGTTCAGTTTTGCATTTGTAACACCTGCTATCAATGACCCTATGTGCTACGGAGATGTCATGGTGTTTCAAATTACACGTTTTGGTGCTGCAGCAGTGGCATTTCTCCACTTCTCACCAACGCGCGGAATTTTTCCGCGGGGTCACCGCCGAATGAAAACGGGAATCCCTCAGTGGAATGGGTCGTCAGGGAAACGCTTAAGTCCATCGTCGATTCAATTCTTCTCCCACGAGAGAAGAAGAAGTCGTCAATTGTTGCTGGTTCCAATATGCCGCATTCTACGTGGTGATAATGATATCAGACGATGTGACTTCTGTATTAAATCATGAACGTTGAAATGTAACTGGAGTAAAACAAAAAAGAATTGTATCGCAAAGTAATATTATAATTTAAAATATAATACAATTATGGTGTCCGTCATATTGACAGGTTGCCTTTTATTACCTGTAAGTTGATAACCTGGATTCTATGAATCTATGGTAGTAGTAGTTTTAAAGTAATGTTATCTGTGATATGTTGTTCTTGAGTACTAGTTTTGGTTCGTTGTATAGTAACTCTTAGAGCGATTTGTTATGCTGCAGCTTCAAGATGTTATTTATGTTATTTATTGTGATGCACTTATTTATTTAACACCAACTGATGTCAAAATATTTGATAATTTTTTTTTTCGTTTGAGTCGTGCCATTGAGTAATTGACTCTTTACAGCGTTTGGTTTTCTAAATATATTAAATACGTTTTTATTGGATTACTGCATAAAATTAGATTTTGTGTACGGTGTTGGCGATTCATTTGATAGACTATAAACGTTAAGCTGCCAAACATTTGGTTGTTGTTATATCACAATGAAATGACTCTTCTGTGGGCTGTTTACGTGTGGGCTGTTACGGCTGAGTAGTATTCATGGAACCTGATATTTTTTATGCATATATGTGATGTAGTCTTATCAATTTGTGCAATACCCTTTTATATGAATATATATACAAGTATGATGTTATTCACACGATGTAGCATAAAATTCTTTGAACGTATTTTTTTTTACTGTTTCAGCATGAGTATTAAGTTTTTATTTGTAGAAATAAATTTACAGATTTTTATTACTCTGGATCATTTGATTACAAAAAGTGTTCAACGAAGGGTTGATTAGATCATAAGGGCTGATGCATGTGTACATTGCTCAGAGCAGTAAGGTTCAGAAATGGATTAAGGGTATTCAATCCCTCCAACCATACAAATAAAATCCCTCTCCTCTCCAAAACAGTTCGGCAGTAAATTTGCATTACTTGACTTAATCTGAAGAACTGCTAAGCAATAGAATGCCAAGAAGACGACCAGCGTTTATCTACAAGCTAAAGATACAAATCGAAATTGAGCGTTGTGGACACAATGACACGATCACACTTGTAAAGCGTTACACAAATAAAACATGTTTAAATACAACGTTGAGCTTAAGTCCTTCATTATTACGTTATCAAAAATGAAATGTTGAAACGAATGCTGTGTTCTATAATGAGGGTAGGTGGAAAAACACACACTGTATAATTCCTATCAGGAAGTAGGTCTGTCTGTAAAATAGTTACAATATGAATCATTCAGTAACTTTCAAGTCCAATTGCCTTCAAGAATACTGATTCTTATCGTAGACCACTTCTTCGACGCAAAATTGTGCGTCATAGTTTGTGCTTAAATTTCACAGTCCATTATCATTCAAACTGAGTTCATCACCGTAGACTAGTGAGCATAGTATGAACGCTTGTGGCTGAAGAATTTAAACCACTTTTGCCAAGGGTACACGAAGTGACTCACAATCTTTGCGCGGCCAGGATTCGAACCGACAACTGTCGCACTCATAATCTGAGACTAGCGACTTCGAACACTTTGTCATTATTATACTCATGATAAATACACGCAAGACAGAACGGCTGGAGAAGCGAGTTAAACGACACAATGCTAAGCTGTAGGAAACGAGACAAGATAGCCAAGCCTATCCCCTTCGGCAACAGTTATTAGACTACTTTACAACGCATCCATTAGTTTTGCCCATCGCCAGCAAATAAAGTTTGCATCGCAATTTCAATGGACATTGGACAAGAAGTCCTGAATTTCTAGTAGAGTGATCAGAAGCAGTGTGTGAACACCAGAACGGTACGAAAACAGTCCGTCAAGGGTACGAAAACGCACATTATAAAGTTTTAGAACGTAGCTGGCTTTTAGACAGTGCAGAAACGGCGTTTCCAAGAGCTCCCACTCTAATCCCTGCTCCTACAGACTCCTCAACCTCACGCAGGCCACTCTCCATCTATCGATTGCTGTACACTACGCTAACAATTACGATGATAGCCATGCACGTTGACACGGAGATGGCTAGGACCACCCAGCGATACTTGAACTGCCCCCCCACAACGTGGCGGAGAAAGAGGGGCGCCCCCCGGTGCCCCGAACCGTCGGGGTGTTTTGCGATCCCCGTCTGGAGGAGGTCCATTTCCGTTTCGACTTGGTTGAGGGAGAGGCGTTTGATGAGTCGGGTCGTGCTGCCGGCCTCGGCCAGCTGGCCGATCTGACCGGTTAGGAACAACCTGCACAGATCGAAAAATTACTGTAAAATCTTAATTTTTGATCTTTTTTGCCTCTAAAAAAAGTTTGTTGCACTTAATTTTCGCGCCTTTGAGGCATGTTCATTATAAATAGCTGCTGTAGCGTGATTTCTGTGCATATAGTTCTTGCGAGTTTTGTCGATTCGCTAAATTGTAGAAAATCACATGAACGCAAAAATTTCATGTTTACTGTACTGTAGGTGAAATGAAGCCCTATAAGTGTTTGATTAGGTGATTGATAGACTGATTGCTTGCAACAGATGAAGTGAATTTTAATCAAAGTACAGCAAAAAATAGTTTGTTGCGGGAACATTTGACAGGGTGTGGTGTTTAGGAAAACTAAAATGTTATGAAAATTGAGAATGGAGAGCGTTTATTATGAAGATGCTAATGTCGATAGCCTCTGTTCCAAAATGATGGGGCTCTTACGTCACAACATAATATCATGATTGCCTTATCTATAATTGAAAGACAAATTGACTAAAAATAACACAAATAGTTATTTTGAACACCAGGCTGTCTAAGATGTGTCTAGATGGTGTCTAGATAAGTGTCTAGATGGTATGCGTGTATCTAAAGGGGCATCAGAAGAAACGCATGTGACATTATCATCAAGCAGCTAGGCAATTCTTGAGATTCGATTGCATATTAAATGACCTAGCAACTCTGAGAATGCATTAATTCACACGACGACAAGCAGAATGACTTGCACCTGCGCCAGCAGTCATAAGTCGAGCAGTTAATACTGGACTCCCTGACGGTCATAATCGATTTTCCACATTCAGGCGTCCACCAGTAAATAATGTGTCAGCAGCAGGCCGTAGAGACGTTCTCAACCTTCGCAACATTGTTTTCAACAAACGCATCACATCTGCTTAAATAAACTTTTTCGTCCACTTTGTGCTGCTTAGGACAGATTTCAAGATGATTCTGATACTTCTGCGAGCTGGAGACTGGAGAGATAACCAATGAGATTTGAGACAGCGCCTACTCACACCCGGATCAATTTCTTTAATTATTTCAGCTTGAAGAAAGAGATAACAGTAGGAGCATGAAAGACAGTAACAGCACGTACGACAGACAATAAGCCAGCATTTATCTTTATACCCAAAAGGCAGAAAGTGAATTTGTTTTGTGTTGTACCTGACGGTGAAGAGAAATCTCATTTCGTCATCATGAATGGATCCGACCTCGCTCTCATCGATGTACATCTGCATCGGGTTCATGACCGTCTCTGAGCAGATGACGTCGGCGCCTACGTCACACAAGAGCACAGACTACAGATGACGTCATACGAAACAGCACAGCTTACCGATGACGTCAGCGCCTGAGTCACACATAAGCGCACAGGTTCACTGGCTTACAGATGACGTCAGAGCTTAGTATGTCTTATATCAGCACACAAACTGAACGATTTTCTGAGTGCCAGTGCCGGCATCACACATGCACTGCATATGACGCACATTGGCTTGCAGATGACGTTGGCCCTGCGTCATACATCAGGCCACAAAAACTTTGACATATATTTGAGCGCAAAGAACAATATATCAAATTTCTGAAATTTGGCTGATTCATTTATGATCCAGATCAAAATTTCAACACCAGTCGATTCCACAACGCACCCGTGTTCCTGAGATATGCGATGACCTTCGAGAACGTCTCCTTCATTTTCTCCAATCTCTCCCTCTGATTCACCACGACGCCCCCCTGGCCGGCCCCCGTCCCCACCCCCGCCCCCCCCTCGGGCGGCCCGCGCTGACGGACCACTTCCGGCGTGAACGTCTCGTAGGTGAAGGGGTAGATAGCGCCAGTGTCGTCGCCCCCCGACTGGCGGATGTACGCGACGCGCAGGATTCGAAAGAACTCGATGAGTTCCGTGTTGTTGATGCCGGGCATAGAGTAGAAGCAGGAGCTGCCCATCTCCAGGTGGGGACCTGGGAGAGGGAGAAAAATAAGAAAGTGAAATAAAAAAAGTAATACACACAAACGCATGCTTTTGTTCAATTTCTTCGCTACGCAGAGACACGTCGGCCATTTGCGGCCATGGACGCCCGCCCTCCAATTTAAGAAGAAACGATAGGAGATATGTCTTGAAGCAGCAAAATGGCAGCATGGAAATAGGACAATTAGGCGAGCTGTTATTGGCTGTTTAGAATCAAGCTGATTCCCACTAGTTTATGAAGCCAATGACAGCATAGTTTAAAACTAATTCCATCACTATGTTGCCTCGGAAGATAGTCTCCTTTTCGTGTGCTGTTCGGCTTGGATGAATTTCTTTCATCCAAGATCTTCCGCGCAGATAGTAGTCCAAATATTCTTTTAACCAGATTGGCCCAAGCAGAGACTTGCCCAGCCATCATGGAAGTATGACAGTCACACATACCCGAGTCTTTCTGAACAAGGACGGACTGCATGTTGGTGATGGTGAGATCCGTCTGGTCCTTGAGCCACGTATTCGTCTTGTCGATGAGCACCTCGAACCCCTCGTAGCCCTGGTCTGTCGCCAGGGGCACCATGTCCTTCACCCCTGCACAGCACTGTCTTCTTCATTTTCTTCTTCATTTTCACAATTTTTCACTTCGATACGCGTCAGATTGTTATTTAATCTAATACAAAACTCAATGAAGTAAAGAAGTTAAACAAAAAAGATGCTGAGCTGCGAAGAACGAGGCTGAGCATCTCAACATCACCTAATTTGTTACCTTCTCTGTCCAGCTAATCTTCTTCATTTTTCTCAATACCCACATGTCAAATGTTTCTGATAGAAAAAGATACTTCCCCAAGCCAGGCTGATGATAAGCTCAATCATAATGTAACACTCAGGCTTCCGGCGCTGAAAACTATCGTTGAAAACTATCGTTGAAAATTAGATTAAGTTACAGAAGATCCTATGTTTCACAGAGTTCACGCGTCGTTCAATACAGCCTTTGACGGGCATTTTGTAAAGAAATAATAAATGTGAACCCGGTTTCACGCCGCAGAGATGATGAGAGGGCTGGAGGGCTATCACGTCGACGTGTGAGATATGTCAAGGATAAAATTAGATTTTCATATCTTATGCTACGATACTGGCAATAATTTTTTTTTCAAGCGCAGCGCTTGAAGCCTAATTTGCAACTAAATGCCGTTGATTCCTGGATCCAAATTCACTTAAATCTTAATTAGCATTGGATCCAATGCGTAGATACCCAAACTGGGTACGTTCTCAACATTGAGAAATAATAAAATTTTTATCCCAAGTAAAAAAACGGGTGTTTGTTCATAAAGTCTGTACTACAGAGGCTGAAATGTCAAGATGGTGTAAACAATTGCTTCAAAATTTTGGCGGGTACCCCTTAAACCTCCCCTGGGATCGAAATGTGTCATTAAAACGTGTAAGTTTATAACACATAAATTAAATTTCACAAACCAAACGCGAACTGATCAATCAAACCTTAGCATAGCTGAAATTTTCAAATTACAGACTGACCAATCACAGCCTTTTCCGTGCCGTAGATGCGTCCACCGGCCTCCCTATTGGTGTATATCCTAAGGAGGAAGGCGGAGGGCGTGTCGTGGTCGACCTCCTCTGTCCAGCGAGTGGCAGAGGTCATCAGACGACCCTTGACCACGGGCACAGAGAGAGTCTCCACAGTCAGCACTTTGCCTGCAAGACAGTATATGGTGTTGCAAGAAAATCAGAACCTCTAGATCTAAACAAAGTGGCGCTGCCAATATGTTGCATATTTCTATGAAATTTACTGAGATTGACAACGAAGTATTGCTGATCGGATTTCAATTACTATTGTACCATAATGGACCTTTGTAAGTCAATATTGTGACCGCTGCCCTGGACACCGTTCGCGCAAGGCTGTGCAACAGCTGATAAAGCACCTAGGCCTTCATACCGTCAACAACCTTGACACCAATCATGCAGCACACATTGACTATAAAATTTGTATAAATTGGCCTACCTGATTAACCCCTAGTTGGATATTTTAGTCAAAGTGCACTTCACGACTTTGGGACTTTGAGACTTTGAAACTTTGGGACTTCAGGACTTTGGGACTCTGGGACTTTGGGACTCTGGGACTCTGGGACTTTGGGACTTTGAGACTTTCCGTCAAAATGCATTTTTTGTCAAAATGCATTACCACGATGGCGCTACTTAGAAGCCTTTTTCATGATTTTGCCAATGAGGTAAGCCAATGAAGTATTAGGTCACAGGCGGCACATTTCATCACTATTGCATTAAATAGCGTATGTTGAAGGTTCAAAAATTACTCAGGCGCCCGGAGATGTTTTAGAAAAAAATTCGGCCCTCAAAAGAAATAAATTGAATGCCCCTGATGTATAGCTTCATTGAGCAAACGAGGACTACCACTAACCATCAAGCGCACTCCATGCATGCTGACACTCGCCCGCCACCCGCACACTACACGCCTAACAAAAACTCGACTTTATCGTCAACCTCGCTCAGACAAAATATTCATCAAATCAAGTCCGCTTCATAAACTCCTCCCCCGCCTCTTTCGCTTCACCCATTTCGCCCTCATATTCGCCCCTCAATAGGGAGGGGCGAACGAGAGGACTTAGGGAGGCGGTATGCGTTTATGTCGGACTGACAGCGCATTAAGTGAGGCCTACAGACTAGGCTAGGCCTACGTACAAATTGAATTCATCGCTGATCGAGCATCCTTGATGCGAGTTATTGATCGGCGTCTGCATGCATCGATCCAAGTCTTCGTCTGCGGGGGCGCGGAGCGAGAGGTTATAGGGCTGTGATTGGAAGAGCGTCGGGGGGGGGGGGGGGGGGGTGAAAACCCCCACCAAAGGCGGTAAAGGTTT
>JAQIWG010000286.1:0-38149 GCA_034695025.1 Chamaedrilus cognettii
CAGGTTCCATAAGAGCTCAAGAACGTACAGGTTCCATAAGAGCTCAAGAACGTACAGGTTCCATAAGAGCTCAAGAACGTACAGGTTCGATCAAGAGCCTAAAAACAATACACGGGTTCCGTGAAGGGCTTAAGACGAACGTACGGGTTCGACGAAGAGCTCAAGGACATACCGGTTCCATGAAGAGCTCAAGGATGAAGGTGGAGAGCGTGGAGAGAAGACCAAGGAAGATGTTAACGCAGCCCATCGCAACGAATGCCGTGCTCGACACGTCAAAGAGGAACGACACCGGGTACATCATCGGCGTGATAGCCCACCTGTATATCAAACACATCATCGGCATGATGGCCCACCTTCACATCATACACATCATCGGCATGATGGCCCACCTTCACATCAGACACATCATCGGCGGGATGGCCCACCTTCACATCAGACACATCATCGGCGGGATGGCCCAGCTTCTACAAACACATCATCGGCGGGATGGTCCACCTTCTACAAACACATCATCGGCGGGATGGCCCACCTTCACATCAAACACATCATCGGCGGGATGATCCACCTTCACATCAAACACATCATCGGTGTGATGGCCCACCTTCACATCAAACACATCATCGGTGTGATGGCCCACCTTCACATCAAACACCTGCAACTGGCAAAGAAGAGAAAGATGCAGAGGAACATAAACAGGAACATAGACAGGGACATATACACACATAGACACACCTACCCATAGAGGAAGAGCAACGCGATGAGGCACGGCGCGTTGGCGGGGGCGACGTACTGACGCTGTTGGAACGCAAGAAAGAGGAAGATGCACAGCACCGCCGACACTGTGTAATTGCACTGAAACAGACGATAGTGTGGTGTTAGACTCAAATACACGACAGTGCATCGATAGATCAAAACGCACGACAGTTTGCAGATAGACTAAAACACACTGCTGTGTGCATAATGTCCCGGACATGACATTAAACTGTGCCCTGCAGCCCTGCCCCTGCTGCCACCATGGGCAGGACGAAGCGTTGTGGCCGAGTGGTCCAAGTCGCTGGTTGCGGATTACAAGTGCGGCAGTCGTCGATTAGAATCCAGGCAGCGGCAAAGGTTTTGTGTCACTTGGTGCACCCTTTGGCAAGGGCGGTTTAAATTCGTCAGCCACCAGTGTTCCTATGATGCCTACCAGTCTATGGTGGAACCACCACCAGCGACTATCAGCTGGTGCAATGAGGCATCATCACCTTTCCCTGCAAGGGGCTGACACAACAACAACAACAACTGTGTGCAGATAGACTGAAACACACGACAGTGCGACTGTCAAATATGACTCATAACGACTCATTTACAAAGCCCTGAGGGATGCAGGGCTGAGATCGACCCTTGACATCGTCCCTGTGCATTTTCCCTGCACCTCATGAATGCACGTCGCCTCCCCCCCCCACCACAAAGAAGCTGCACAATAGGGCTTAACTTCAGTTTTTTTAATTCACCGGAGCCCGCTGGGGGGCATGTCAAGTAACAGACTAATGCGTTACCAAGAAGCATCAGACTGTCAAGCACAGAAACAAGGACAGAGAGAGAGAGGTGCGGAGAGGGAGATTGGAGAGGGAGCAAGGCAGCGCAGTACCATGTCCCAGGCGAAGTTGACGAGCCAGTAGACGACGGGGTTGACGCCGCTCACAAACTGAAGGTGCTTGGCGCCGCACTGGCGCTCCTCGATGAGGAAGACGATAAAGCTCGCCGGGATCTGACTCATCGCAAATATCACACTGATGGCGATAAGCGCGTCCGTCCCACTCGCACGACTGAACCAGACAGAATAGCCAGAGTTTGGCTTAGCACTCACGAAACCAGCGTAGTGCTACGCCTCCGTCTTACAAAACAGGCGTCATTGTATGCCTAAGCCTATGAAAACAGGCGTTGCTTATGGATGAATTATCTCAAATACATAAGCGGATAAGGACTCTGGACCAGGGGCGGGGGGTGGGGGGCGGTGCTGACAGAAATTTTTAGAGTCATCCTTGTCAGTCGTTATCCATTTTTTTGTGATAATCTTAAACATGTAGTACAGTGTAGTGTATACAACCATTCCTTAAGCCTAACTTACGCAATTCATCGTTGAAAATGAACATCTTTAACACAAAGCCGCTACGCCACCAAATGTCCAAAAACGCGTAGCCTTACACCTACCCATTTCAGTCGTTTTTAGACGTAGCCTTACACCTACCCATTTCCAATTTGGTGCACAATTTACAAAACACACCTGTTTCAGGCATACTACGCCTCCTAAACTTAACTCTGAGAATAGCGCTCGCTAGGGCTCGTATCATCATCATCATCATCATCATTTACGTTTTACGTCCACTTTTCAGTGTCAACACAGGTTGGATGTTTCCCACGATGAGACTCAACCACAACTCTCGATTCTTTGCCATCTCTCTATTCATGCCTCGCTCCTTCATATCGCTCT
Organism: Chamaedrilus cognettii; assembly: GCA_034695025.1. Lineage (NCBI taxonomy): Eukaryota > Metazoa > Annelida > Clitellata > Enchytraeida > Enchytraeidae > Chamaedrilus > Chamaedrilus cognettii. Next base: position 2,474 of record JAQIWG010000286.1, read on the forward strand.
CGACCGCCTCCTTTCATGTTTTCTTTCCCCTCCCCCTTCCAACAACCCCATCCACCTCAATATATCGATATACGGATACCCAGTCTTCCTCATATCAAGTCATCGGGCCATCTCCCCCCCCATTGTATCAAGTCAGAAAACTAAAAATAAAACTAAAATATCTTGGAGCGTGGATTACGGAAGTTGGGAGATATGAAGAAGAAATCAGGACGAAGATAGGAACGGCAAAGGATGCTTTTAGCAAAAGAAAGGAGTTGTTGACTAAAGGGCTCAGCGAGAAAGTCAAAAAGAGCATTGTGAAGGCGGTGATTTGGTCTGTGGCACTATACTGCGCTGAAACTTGGACGCTCAAGAATGAGGACATACAAAGAATAGAAGCATTTGAAATGTGGGTATGGAGAAGAATGAAGAAGATTAGCTGGACAGCGAAGATAACGAATGAAAAAGTATTGAGGAGAGAGGTGGAAACAAGGACTGCAATGAAAGTGATAATAAAAAGAAAAAAAAACTGGATGGGACATGTAATAAGTAAAGAGTGTTTGATGAGAGATACGACAGAGGAAAGAATGGAGGGAAAGAGAGGAACGGGAAGGCCACGGATCGGGATGTAGACAACCCGATTGGGAAAGAATCAAATGCAGAGATAAAGAGAAGGCCGAAGATCGGCTATAGTGGAAGGTTTGGACACCAAAGACCTGCCATGTGGCAGAACACTGAAGAAGAAGAATACGTTTCTTTTCAAAGTTTTTTAATGTAACCCCTTACGGGGAGAAGTTGATGCCCCACTGCACCAGCGTATGGTCGCTGGTGGTCGTTCCATCAGCGACAATCAAAGGAACACTCGCGGCCAATTTGCACCACCTTTGCAAAGGGTGCACGAAGTGACTTCCCTCCACGTCCCTTAACTTAAACCACTCGGCCACAAAGCTACGTGTTGTAATGCGCTGTACTAAATAAGCTGTACTTTTGAATTCAGATTTGATTCATGGCTTATTAGGGATACGGGGTTTTTTTTCTTTTTTTCCAAGTTTATTGTTTCATACAATGTATCATACATGAACAGTACATATCAAATCATGCAAAACAACAAGTACTAAGTAAAGGTGAAACAAAATCTCCGTATGGGCATACACCCCTGCTTAACCCTTAACAGTCAGTTATTTAAGTACGACTGAAAAGGAACTTGACAAAAAAATAACAAAGAAAATAATTTTCAAAACCAGCACAAGATACGAACAGCAAGAAAACAAGTTCAAAGAACACAGGTCGCATGTGCCTAGTGAGCATCAAACGTAACCTAAACGCGCCGTAGTTATGACAACAATCTCAAATGTCTAGCACGAAGAAATAAAATGATGACAAACATCCTTTTTAAATTCAAATAGACTAACAGAGGATCGTACGTTTGCGAGTAACACGCTCCACAGCCTAGAACCCGATACACTAATGCCTTGCTCATGGATAGTTGTACGAAAAGCGGGCGTAGTAAAGTCATTCGCGTTGCGTAAACTATATTGATTATTTACATTTTGTGAACAATAATGCGGGCAATATTTTGGTAAGCTAGATTTCCTAATTCTAAACATAAATTTTGCAACTTGGGTTGACTTAACCTTCTGCATGCTATACTGAAGATGCTAGGTTTTAAATTGGTTGATGGGGTATTGGTATTATACGAGGCTATAATATATAGAGGTCACAGTGTAGACGCGCTACGTACATGGTACGCTGCAGCTACTGAGTCTTAGTTCCATTCATGAGATATTAATACGAATACACAGTGTAAACGCGCCGCATACATGGTGTACTGGAGCTGCTGAGTCTTGGTGCGGTTCATGGGGTGGTTGATGACGGTGAGCCCGTACTTGGTGGGGTCCGCGCCAGGGGGCAGCCCTGCCCTCAGGATCAGGTTGTTCATCGCATTCATATATGCCACCATCGACACATATCCCGTGTTGTCAAACCACACCTGCACGGCGAAGAACAATAGATAGCAAAAATTATTAAATTATTAAAGACTGATAGCACATCTTTCATCCTCAGGGCAATATCATCATTCGTGCCCAAAATATCATTGCCACAATTAACTACGCAAACCACGTCTAAGAGCAAACCAAATCTAAAAGTAAATCAAGTCTAAGAGAAAACAAAGTCCAAGAGCAAACCTTGGCGTCATGGTCGACCATCAGTCTGCTGATGATACTCTGCAGGTCTGCGCTGAAGGAGGGAGGTATCGTGACATTCAAGAGCAGCTCGGCCGCAGCCAAGAGCTGCGCGGCGAGCGTGGAGAGCTGGGATACGTTGAGTCTGAGGCCTGCCTCGTCAAACGTGAGACCTCCGTACCTACATACAACGCATACCTCCATACCTATGCACCACACACACCACACTACCTATACACCGCCCATACCTCCGTACCTATACACCATACACATCTCTGTACCTACACACTACACACTTCTCAGTACACACCTCAGTACCTACACACCACATATCTCTGTACACACACACTACACACATCTCAGTATAAATCTTCATACCTACACACCACACACACCTCCGTACCTACACACCACACACACCACAGTCCTACACACCACACACGTATCAATACTGAGGCCAGCGCCGGCAGCGGCAACACACTGAGCATCAGCGCAGCCTAATCAAGCATCAGATTGTCATACCTATGCACAACACACACCGTATCTAAGCGCCACATATACACTTGCCAAACACTATACCTCTGCATCCAGCTACGCACCACACATACCAAACGCAACGCCTTTCTACCTACATATATACACACATACAAACCAACACACAATCACTCATCAAAAACTTGACTTCCCAACCTACATACATCCACACATCAACCATCATACCTACACACTACGCACACGCTTATCAAAAGCTGGCAAAAAAAGTCAAAGTACCCTAAATTCTTTCTGCTTCTTCTGCGAATGTATAAAAAACAATGCCTCTTATAATAAGAAAAAATTTCCGTGACTGCAGTACAGCCCGACTGGCAAAATTTTGCCCCTAGGTCTGATCTAATTTTCATAAATAGTATCGGTCACTGTCAGCGTGAGTGCCACCTCTTGCGGATGTAGTTGTGTGTGGTGGTCAGGAGCCAGTGGCTGATGTTGCGCTCTGTCACGTTGTACAGGTAGTCGTGGGTCGGGAGAGTGCGCCGTGGGGGCTCTGGGCCCCCCGCACCTACACAACACACACAACTAAACATGGGGGCTCTGGGCCCCCCGCACCTACACAACACACACAACTAAACATGGAGGTTCTGGGCCCCCCGCACCTACACAACACACACAACTAAACATGGGGGCTCTGTGCCCCCCGGAAACCTACAAACATCCATAATTAGACGCTGGGGCTCTGGACTCTCGACATCTACAGATGTCTGCAACTGGACACGGGGGCTCTGAGCCCCCCACATGCCTCCTGGGTCTCCCACATTCTCCCTGGGCCCCCCACACCTACAGACATCCCCAACTAGACGCGGAGACTCTGGGCCCTCACTTGCCCCCTGGCCCCCTCACACCTATAGACATCCCCAACTAGATGCTGAGACTGGGCCCCCCGCACCTACAGACGTCCACAACTACACGCGGGCCTCTGAAATCCCCTTAACTACACAATGACATAAAGTCAACAACTAGATAATAATAATAATAATATAGTTCACTTATACTGAGCCCCTCCATGCCAAAGCCACAGAGGCACCAAATCATGCGGGGGCTCTGGGCCCCCCACACCTACACACCACATCCACGACTAGACATGGGGACTGCGGGCCCCCACCAAGACACACCCACAAGTAGACATGGGGCCTCTGAGCCCCCCACACCTACACACCACATCCATGACTAGACGTGGAAACTGTGGGCCCCCCACCAAGACACACCCACAAGTAGACATGGGGGCTCTGGGCCCCCCACACCTACACACCACACACTCAACTAGAGGTGTCCTACTGTGGGCCCTCCATGCAATTGCAACCCCCACAACTAAACACGGTAGTCGTCGGGCCCCTCACACGCACACCCACAACTGGATCCTTCCGATTCTACTCGGATGCAAACCTAAAGTTTAACAAAAGGCCAGCCAATAATGAAGCAGCTCTGCTGGGTATCATAGACCTACCGGGCAAGCACTTCTGGTAGTGAGACTTGCCAGGCGAGCTCTGGTAGTGAGACCTACCGAGCAGGCACTTCTGATAGTGAGACCTACCGGGCGGGCACTTCTGGTAGTCAGACCTACTGGGCGGGCACTTCTGGTAGCGAGACCTACCGGGCAGGCACTTCTGGTAGTGAGACCTACTGGGCAGGCACTTCTGGTAGTGAGACCTACCAGGCGGGCATTTCTGATAGTGAGACCTACCGGGCGGGCACTTCTGGTAGCCATTGTCGCAGCAGCAGTCGAGCAGAACACTGTCGTTGTTTGCCCCCTCAGAGAACCCACCCCCTGTCGCACTGCTACCCTCACACGGGAATCCCCTGCAATCAAACAACAATTTCATTATAACAAAAATTCTGTCGCGAACATATATCTCAGACAAAAAAACTTTCATTCATAACACAATCGCAATATATAAACTGTGAAACACTATTCATACTACGAGAGCAGCGAATAATGTCGTCTCTCCACGCTTTCAGAACAAATTTGAGGTGTATCGCGTAGATGTGGTATAGATGTATACCGTGAAATATACAATATACAAGATGCTCTCTCTCTAGTGAGCTGCAAAACGGTAGGTCCCTGGCATCCAACCTCTCCATACCTGGCGGTCCTCCATCATTCTCTTCATGTTTCCATACAATTTTCTTTCAAGTAGCTCATCTATCATTCCCACTCTCTTCCTTCCCATCGTCCTCTTTCTCTCCATTCTTCCCTCCATACCGTAGAGTAGGCCTATATAATATATATTCAAAGACGTTGCAAATCATGAAGCAGCCTAACCTAGCACATGACGACCTCAGCCACTAAGTAAGCGCGATTTGTATATTATTGATAGCAGTAGGAGAAGGAGGAGACAGGGGGCAGGGTGACTGACGGGATGGAGTGCACGTCGGGGTCCATGCAGCGCGTCCCGATACCAGGCAGCTCGTCCGTGAGCAGGGGCACCAGGGCCCGCGCCCATGCCATCTCTGCCTTGGTCACGTTACCATCATCCACCCTAACACATAAAGTAGCTCCCATTACCCGGATCCAGCCTGTACACACACACGTCTCTGCTGCACTCACATTATCCTCATTCACCCTACACACAGAGATAGCTCACATTACCCGCATCCACCCTACACATAGAGGTATATATACCTCACATCACCCTCATTCACCCTACAGGCTCAGATAGCTCACGTTACCTTCATTCACCCTACACACACAGACAGATCAAATTACCTACATCCACCCTACAAGCACACACATCTCTGCCACACTTGAATTACTGTCAACCATCTCACACACACAGTACCGGTAGCTCACATTGCCCTTACTCACCCCAAACACACAGATAGCTCGCATTGCTTCATCCGCTCTACACACACAGATAGTCCATCCCTGTCAAACTTAAATTACCCTAACTCATCCTATACACACAGATAGCTCGCATTACCCTCATCCACCCTACCATGTGTCCATGTGTGTGTAGGGTAAACACACATCTCTGCTACACTCGCATTACACTAATCCACCATACACACACAGACAGTTCATTCATCACCATGCATCATGCACACAATACATCACGGGCAACACGCATAATACACACGCATCGTGCACATGCATCATGCACACGTATCATTCACATGCATCATGCACATGCATCAGCTTCATGCGCTGCGCATGACCTGCGCTTACCCGTAGAAGACGTAGAGGTGTGAGTCTTCCATGCGAAGGGGTGCGAGCAGCCAGGGGTGCACCTCCATAGCCGGCTGGTAGGGCATAGGGGGGTTGATCATGGAGAAGAGCATCGCAAGGCAAATAAAGATGGCCGGCAGCACAATCTGCAGCAACAACTGAGTGTAGCAACAACTGACTGTAGCAACAACTGAGTGTAGCAACAACTGACTGTAGCAACAACTGACTGTAGCAACAACTGACTGTAGCAACAACTGACTGTAGCAACAACTGAGTGTAGCAATAACTGACTGTAGCAACAACTGACTGTAGCAGCACCTGGCTAATTACAATCTGCAGCAACAACTCCTGGCTCACAATCTGTAGCAGCACGCCGCTGGCTGTCACAAGAGCCCTCATTTAACTTCTGGATCTGGATATGAACTGCTGATATGTGTCATCGCCAATCAACATTTAAGTTTGCTTTTAAAAAGAACAGCACCACTCCCGCTGTGTTGACAATGCATGACCAAATTACATACTCGTGAAGAGACACAGCTTGAGTAGTAAACAATGGTACAGTATATAGAGAGACAGTAAAACAGTAGTAGACTAGTAGTAAGTGATTAGTAGAATTTTTTTTTTGTAGTTCAGGGACCATGTATAGCACACACCATACACAAGTCCGGTTCGGTGCAAGAGAGCCGTCACAAAACCGCTCCCCCTTCTTTAGTCGCCTTTTATGACTCGCCCGGGGAGCCCCGGGCCGTAGGTCAATTCCTTGTTACCCGGCCTGCAGGGGGTGACTAGTAGACCGGAACTAGAATGTGATACCTGAGAGATGAAAGCCTTCTTGCTGCGGCGCACATTGTGCAGTCGTTTGAGGAACAGCGCGACAAACTGTCGCCGCACCAGCGCCGCACCCGTCACATGACGTAACCCAACCTCGTGCACCGGGGGGCACAACTTGGACCCTTCCTCGCCCCCCACCGGTGACCCACTCAACGCCTCGGCCGCACGGGGCAGGACAACCGTTCCTTCAATCACTGGGAGGGTTTCAGTCACTTCACTGTCCACTGCTGGCAATGGGGGTGACAAATTAGATTTAGGTTTGCGAGCAGAGCCATTGGTTACGTGTTCCGATGGTGACTCGTTCAAGTTCAATCCTCCGATCCCATTGCTCTGATTGGTCAAATCGGTGTCGTGGATGTCGGCTGCGTAGTTCGTCACGGCAGCGCCTAAATAATAAACGTCATAATTAACACATTATATACAGAATTATATCTCAATCTAATCCACAAGACGACTCTCTGGTACTCTTCTAAAAAAATGAACAAAAAATGTATGGATATCAAAACTATTCAAACTTTTTCAACAGTATCCAAATATCCACGCAACACAAATACAATATTTTCACTAACATCATCAAGATTAAAGTAGCTTTTTGGCAGATCAAGATTGACATTGCATATAGCTGTTACAAACTGTGAAATAAACCAGCATTTAGTCACCTGGGGCCTGTTACTCAAAACTTCTTAGGCGAATTTTAGTCGCAAGAAGTTTTTAAGAAAGTCTTACGCAAAGTTTAGTCTTAGTTATTTTACACTCCGTACCGCCACGGCGCCACTCGCAATAAACCAAACGATGACGTCACGGTGGTCGGCGGTTGGATTAAATTTTTTCTAATCCTTTTTAGAATTAAGTTTAGGCTTAAAGTTACGGAAACTCTGAAAAACAGACCCCAGATGTGTTTAACTATACCACAATAGATCAAATTGTAGGCTACTTATTCCAATCAGAGATAAGTGACGATTTAAGTAACCTATTTTTGGCTAATAGAATACTAAATCTTCAACTTTCTTTTCCGCGTATGCTTATTCAGCGGGGAAGCTAGTTTTCTTATCGATTCGGTACCAAGGAACTTGTTTTAATTCTTTCATATTTTTTATTCATTTCTTTTTCTTGTTGAGCTCATAGGCAGTATTTCTTGTAAACTGAGAGTACTTGTTAAAACCTTCACAACATATTCAAATCAATCCTATTTAATCCTTGATATTGTTGCTTCATCGAAATTAATGTTAAATTCCGATTTAAGTATTATGATATGTTATGGTATTCCGATTTATGATTGATAACAAATAGGCCTAATAATAAATGTTACATTACAAAGTGTCAAGAACTAAAAATAAGTTTCTTGGTGCGAATGGTGCGGACCCAAGGGGAGTCACTATCTTCTGTATATTGAGGCACGTATCGGGATGAAGGGGAAGGGGCTTGGCCCGTGGGCCAAACCAATTATCAACCGTCAACGATTGATCGACAGGGTCATGACCCTTTCATATATAATCACAATAATCAACAAATTCAAATCAACTTCCGTTTTTAGCAAAAAAGTCCTTTCTACAATATTGTGCCGCTGATGTATGCGCGTTCTAGGCTTGTAGTTCTGTGAGCGGACCAAGCATGCTTCTTTCTAAAGACAAAGCTACCAAATCTAGTGCCTATTTATAGCAAAACTAGGTCAACTATGACGTCACATATCTCTGATTCTAGTCAACTCAATAACGTATTTGCATCGTTCCTACTCAAAAGTCTCACGATGCAAAAGAGAGAATAATGCCATCACCATTTAGTTAATGGCATTAGATTAATACCCTTTCACAGCGTCTAAAAAATTCAGCCTATAGCAGAAATCACAATTCACGATAATTTTTGTCAGAACAACGCCTACAGATATTACCGTGTACAACTTACAAAACGGTTTCAAATAATGTGCAAAACTGGCGCATATTCTCTGGTGCACTACACCTCATATTCAAACAAAAATGATTATGACAGCTAACCATAAAATTCAAACACACGATCTTTCAAAAAATTGGTCCACAATTTCGAAGAAATCAAAATCACCTAATCGCAAAAGCAAACCACGACCACGATTACGACAGAACATCAGAACATCAAAATAAAGCAACACACCACACGGGTTAACTGGTCAACTAAGCGTTAACGCAGCGAAACACGATATCTAGCAAAACACGATATCTAGCGAAACACGATATCTAGCGAAACACGATATCTAGCGAAACACGATATCCAGCGAAACACGATAAATGCGAAACAAAATAGTTATAGAAATTTATAACTCAAAGAACTCAAAGAAGCCGACCTGAGTGTGGGGCTGGGTGTTCAAGGGAATCTAAACAACAAAGCCAATAGCAAACAAAGACTGAATACCAAAAAAACTAAATTTCGCTCAGCAGATTTCAACACACTTTCACCACAGAGTATAAACAACTAAACGAAGAATCAAAACAAAAATTAAATTATTACAGCCACGTGTTGGGTGAAAGAACAACACAACAAAAAAACAATCAAATTTTACACTACAATGCGATACGCAGAAGTAGAGAAATTCACTAAAATTTCTGCGAAGACCCATCAGCCATGTAGTTAGCCATGCTGTGTTAGTGCGATGATATCTTCACAGTATTCACTCTGTATCTCTATCATTGCTAATGGAGTTTTAAGCTATGCACCGGGACATTGAGAGAGCATAGCGCACAGCACCCAGTTAGCGCAAAATCAGTATTATTTTAAGTGTGTATTTCTACCAATTTTTAAAGTCCACAGATCAAAATGCGACGAAAATGATGCGTAAATGTGGGGACCATGCTTTGAAAAAATCAAAACCTGAAGAATAAACATTTCTTAATTTCTTGTATTTCAGGGACCGTGTGTAGCACAAAGACTATATACAGTCCGGTTCTGTGCCAGAGATCCCGCACAGAACCACTACCCCTCCTTTAGTCGCCTTTTACGACTCGCCCGGGGAGCTCTGGGCTGCAAGCCAATTCTTTGTTCCTCGGCCTGCAGGGGTAGAGAAATTAACATCGCGGCTTTCGAAAAATTAGAGCAAAAGAGGTCAAAAAAGGCCAATTTTTGAGAGTCATGTCAAGTCCATGATTTAGCTGTGGAGTCCATCCCCACATTGTCAGCTCCGCGCGGGAGAGGAAAATTTTTGACTGCAGTTTAGATGGTATAGGGAAAGATTTAAAAAGTGAATCAGGCAAAAAAATAATATCTTTTTTCAAGATTTTAGGATTTCAATGTGGAGACTGATTATATTCCCTGAGTAAAAGAGCGAAGGGTCAACACACTAAGTATGAATGAGCCATCACATAGATACAAGTCATGTCTACCATTCAATGTGAATCCAGTCCCAATCTACTTTTAATTTTTTTTTCTAAACATCTAGGCCTACTGGTTACTCATGAAATCTTTTGTTTTACCACACCGCTACCAATGACAGCCATAGGGCTAGCTACAAGATTCTATAGGTTAATTTACACTAGTTTCAAAAGTCAATCCCTGAAACAGTAAGGGCTGGTTTTTCCAACACGAATTTAATGGTAGTTCAGGATTTAACCCACCTTTCTGGATAGGCTAAATCCTGAACCACCATTAAATCTGTGTTTGAGAAACCAGCCCTAAATGCACCGCCAAACTATCCTCCAAAAGCCTCATACCTTCCAACTAACCATATGGAACATTGAGGATATCTATGTGGATTATATTAGACACAGTTAATCAACTACGCTAGTCAATGAACTACCCAAGAGAGGACGAATTCATGCACTAAAGGACAAAATAATGTTCAGAATACAGCAAAAGCAAAAGCCAAGCAAGAGTCAAACGATTCAACCAAATAACTGACAAATGGGCAAACAATTTACCTTGACAAACCAGCGGATACGCTATAATTAAAAAACACAAGCAATATCTGAAGCGTGATTTAGATCAGAAGCTTTGGATTCTAATATGCAAAGCCTTAAAACTCAGAGAAGCAAATTAAAAGCAACTATTGTTCAATTGCTTTCGAATTAAAAGTTACTTCAGAATAAATAAATTTGAGTGCTTTGTAGATAAAATAATTACAAAAACTGGAAGCGCACATTTTATATATTTTGAAAATTATTATTCTATCACATATTTAATTTTTTTTATTGCACTTGATTCTTAGCAACTATTCGCTTCCATCCACTCTGGAAATCGGCCTACCCATTCTGAAATGCTATATCAATATGAAGCACAACATGCTTCGCACGCAAGCCTTGGTGCGTTTAAATTATAGTATAATGGAATCCTATTATCTTGACAGTGTTCTAATGATCATTTTTCTTTATCATTACGGTTTTTTTAACATCACCTTTTTTTCTGAACACAAAACCTTGCAATGCGCTCTTTCACACATTGCTTTTTAACATGACAGTAAATCTTTTGTTTTTAATATGACAGCAAATGTTATACGACAGTTAACTTTATTTTGTACAAAGTTTGAACACAATGTCGAATTTGTCCGCAATAATCCGCTATCTCGTAGACTTTTTGTACCGCAACTGGAAATCATAGAAAAATAGTAAATTCTGTAATTGCCAAAACACTTATATTGAATGACTAAACTGAATAAAAAATTTAATTAATACATAGAAAAAACTGAATAGATAAGGGTGCATAATTACAATTCTGAAAGCTAAAGCTAAGTGTATAAAGCATCTAAAATTACAATACCTTCAGAAACTGCAGTGCTAAGCAAAGGTACAGCTGAAAGAATTTACGCATTCACATGCTTATCGACACATACATACCACAAACACACTTAGCACTTTAAACATTACTTTCAGAATAGGCAAATATACACAACTGCATATACTACAAATATATTACTAGTTTAAAAAAAAAAAAAGATTAAATAAGAAAATAGATGCGTTCACTCAAATTCATTCAACAGCACAGCATTGCAATTTGTATGGATATTAGTTTACTGTTAACATTTTAAAAATAATTATGTTCTTTTGAACGAAACAAAATGCATATCGATATCAATCCAAGTTTGTTTTGATTGATTTGAATGAAGGTTGACGCAATCAGCAATGATCATGCTAATCGCGTCAAATCAAAGCCACTAAATTTACTCTTACATAATAATTTTAAAAATTATTTTAAACAGTCCATTTTAATTAACGTCACCTTATCACTCAACTGAGAAAAATTGACAAAAACGTAAAGCTAAAGCAATTTAGAAAATTCAGTCATTGGCAAGAAAAATATAAAAAAGATCTACTAAGTCGTCAATCCCTTCCCATATCTGCCCCTAAGGTGCTACGAACGGCCATCGCATAGGCTAAGTAGGCTACTAATGCTGGAAAACAATGGTCATTGCGCAACAGTCCTATCCTCTCAGCTCAACGTGATTAACCTCGCGCCTACCTTGGCTAAACACTCCAAAGCCCTTTTACCCATACCAACCAAGGGGGGTCACTACATGCTGTAAATCGAGGCATGCATCGAGATAACGGGGGCGTGGCTTGACCCGCAAGTCAAACCAATTACCAACCGTCAACAATTGATTCACAGGGTCATGACCCTTCCATATCCAATCACAATAATTAACAACTGTTACCCATAATTCAAATCAACTTCCATCTTTGGTAAAAAGATCCTCTTTTCTGCAGCATTGTGCAGCTAATGCATGCTAGGCTTTTGATTTCTGTAATACCAACCATTGCGAGTTAACTGCGAGCTGATCATTTGGTGAGTTGAAAGTTACCGTTGTCAATCTCCTATGCTTAGCGTGACGTCACACAATCCGCCGATTGAGTCAGCTAGCGATTAACTCATAATAATGGGTATCGGTATCAGAGAGGCTTCAGACCCGCGAGCCTCAACATATTTCCAACACCGTTGATCTCAACAAATATGACCTAATCGCAGACCACCGCCGTCAACATGGCTGCTCCTCATTGACCATGTTCATCATTATCAGGGCACGGCAGTCGGTAACAACTAGGATAACAACGGCATTAACTAATTCCAATAGAATCTGTTCATGCGAGAAAAATAATGAACACAGCGTTTTCAAAAAAATTAACAATTTAATGGCTAATCTTTTAAAGAGAATACGATCAAAGTCCAAATTTGGATTTTTTATATATTTTAAAAGCAACTGCTTTATAAACGGCCAGGCTAAAAAATTCAAACAGGTACAGTTTCACAACCTATATAAGTTGGTTCAACTTCTTTTTAGAGGTTTTACTGGTTTGGGATAATTTACGAACTAGGTTTATAGATATTTTAGTATGTTGACAGGTATGTTACCAGTTAACCTTCACATTATTTTTTATTGCGTTAACTTTAAATATTAAAAAAAGAAATTTGCAATATCTGAAAATATTTAGGGAGATTTGTGCAATTCGCATTAAATAAGGGAAATTTAGATCAATATCATTTTGTCTGTTACTCATACCCCCATACTGTCAAAGGATCACGATTTAAAACATGCGAAAACTACAGGGCAATATAGAAGACATGATCTAACAAGCCAAAATAAATCGTCCATGCGAGTAAATTTAGACAAATATTCGCTCGACATGCCAGTTATACAGCATTACATCACAACCAACCACTTTCAAACGCGCTTCCTTGTGATGCCGTTGTTGCTCCTCATACCCTTTTCACTCTCTCATCATGCCTTTTACGCAAATGCTTCTCCATGATTTCACTTTCACAATTACGTACGGTATATTTTACTTAATTTCTCGCAATCCTGCTTGGCTTCACATATTCGAGCACCGTCCCATTCAAAGGCCCAAACAGCTAGACTGGCGCCAATAAGTTGACGTAGCAATACACCCCTTAGCCTAAGTTTAAGTCTAATACAATACACAATAATACAATACACCCCTTAGCACTGCCTAAGTTTCCTATGCAAAATTAAACGAAATGAAATAAATGTTATTAAACGAAAAGTGTCAAAATCAACCAGATAGAAATGAAAATCAAACAGAAAAAATCTTTCTTTGCTTTTAATTACTTCAACTCTGAATTACTCATACCGAGGTCTAATTCATCATCATTATTTTCGTTTCTTCCCATACATTTTCCAATCTAGCACACGGCATGCCAAACTATTAACCGATCTGAAATGTAAAAGTGACGACAATGCCGACATCGATGTTCTAATCACGCGTGCAATGTTGCGGATCATGTCTCACATTCGCGCAACAATCTAGGGCAGACGGGAGACCGCAGACTCACCCGACTCGTCGCCGGTGTCCGCGTGCCTCTCGCCGTGCAGAAAGGTGCGGCGGTGCTCCCTGCCCCGCGCACCCCGCACCAGGTGCACAAGGTGCCTCTTGGCGCGACGCCAGCACGACACCGACACCGACACTGGGGTTACGCCGTCTGCACCACAACCATTGCACCGTAACGCAACCACGGCATCACACGCAACCATCACAGACAAACATAGTGCCATACGTAACTATCGCCGCACACACAACCAAAGCACCACTGCGCATGCAACCATTACACCACACACACACACATACAATGTAGCACCACATGCAACCATTACACCACACACACACATACAATGTAGCCCCACATGCAACCATTACGCCACACACACACATACAATGTAGCACCACATGCAACCATTACGCCACACACACACATACAATGTAGCACCACATGCAACCATTACACCACACACACACATACAATGTAGCACCACATGCAACCATTACACCACACACACACATACAATGTAGCACCACATGCGACCATCACAACGAATGCAAATATAGCACACACACAACTATTGCACCATGATGCAACCATAGTATTAAACATAAGCATTACACTAGATGCAAACATAGCACCGCACGCAACCATCTTACCACACGCAACCTTAGCTCTACATCCAACCACCTAATCACACGAAAATATAGATACACAAGCAACTATCATACCACACGCAACCATAGCATCACCCGCAACCATAGAACGACACGCAAACATAGCACCAAACGCAAACGTAGCACCACACGCACCCATAGTTCTAACCACACGCAACCATAGTTCTAACCACACGCAACCATAGTTCTAACCACACGCAACCATAGCACACACACAACCATCAAATCACACGCAAATATAGCCACACATGCAACAATCGCACAACACGCAATCATCTACTCTAACCTCTTAAATCAAACCAATTTTGCCATTCTTTTCTTACCTCCATAGAGATTCTCTCTCTAGATCTCACATCATGATCTATCCAATTTTTCATTCTCATTGCTGCCAAGACCACGTATAATCCATCACTCAAATTTTTTCAAGGACTGTGGACTACCCAGGTAAGCAGGCATCTCTGATACCTCCCTATCCATCACCAGCACCTCCCCCCAAGCTTGCATAACGTAGAAACATAATAAGTGCATTCCTGTATAACTTAGCCGAGCATCACCAGAAATCCCAGTCAGAAAGTTATTTGATGTCCTGCAAAATACTAAGCCTGCGGATGTAAAGGGACAAGAGTGGCGTACCATCAGCGCCATCGGCTCCTTGTTGCCGGCTCTGCTCCTCCGTCTCCTGCTCTGAGGCCTGCTGCATCACCTTGAGGAACACCTGAGCACCAGCACACCAACATCAGCACCAACACACCCAATATAGAGCACCACCACACCAAACACAGAGCGCCTCTACACCCAACATACATCACCAGCACATACAGTATACAGCACCACAGCGCCACCACTTCCACCACACGGCAACACCACACCCAATGTACAGAACCATCATGCTCAACATACAGCACTACCATGCTCAACATACAACACCACCACACTTAATATACATGTACAGCACCGGCACACCAACATACAACACCAATACACACACCAATACACCCAATAGAGAGCACCACCACACCAAACACAAAGCGCCTCTACACCAAACATATAGCACCACCACAGCCTGCATACAGCTCCACCATACCCAACATACAGCACCACCACAGTCAACATACAGCACCAGCACATACAACATACAGCACCACCATAATCAACATACAGCACCAGCACATACAATATACAGCACCACTATACCCAACATAAAGCACCACCATACCCAATATACAGCACCACCACATACAACATACAGCACCACCATAATCAACATACAGCACCACCACATACAATTTACAGCACCAGCACATACAACATACAGCACCACCAGAGCAACCAAAGAGAAGAAAAAACTTACTAAAATATGCCAGTATTAACCAATAGCAACAACATTAGCAAAAATACAGAGAAGTAAAAAACACCAATAACATGCCTATGAAAACAATAACAAAAAGAAGACGAGCAGCAGCAGCAGCAGCAACAAGCAGCAGGAGACCTTGTTTTGCTTTTTTATTTTATGTCATTTAACACAAAGACTATTATACAGTCCGGTTCTGTGGAAGAGAGCCGGTACAGAACCGCACCCCCTCTTTAGCTGCCTTTTATGGCTCGCCCAGGAAGCTCCGGGCCAATGCTTTGTTCCCCGGCCTGCATGGGGTGCAGACCTCTTCAAGCGTAGTGTTGGAGATGCCGTATCCAGACACGCCGAGCGTGGCGAGGTTATCGTCGAGCTCGGCGAACAGGCGATCAAACTGTGCAACGGAGGCGGGGTCGTCTGGGAGCTGGTAGGTGAGCTCTGAGGGCAGGCGGTGCACCAGCGCGGCACCGCGCACGTGGCGCAGCACCAGCGCGGTCAGCGCAGACTCCGCGCCCTGCACCACAGCACAGCACAGTACCAGCATGCAGTCTCACTGCACCACACTGTTTTTAGTTTCTTGTAGCTTAACACCAACTGTCTGTAGCACCAACACTATAATACAGTATGGTTCAGTGCAAGGGAGCCTGCACAGAACCGCTCCCCCTTCTTTAGACGCCTTTTACGACTCGCTCGGGGAACTCCGGGCTGAAAGCCAATTCCTTGTTCCCTGGCTTACAGGGGGTTCAGCCCCGGATAGAACCAGCACACCAACGCTAAGGATTATTGACAGCATTACACGACAGTGTTGCCCAAGCCTCGACGTCCTTAAACAAGAACAGAACAATCAGAAGACAGACCCCCGCGCCACCGCCGATGCGCGCAGAGTCGAGGACGAGCGTCATGTAGTAACCGCTGCCAAGGCGTCGCTTGAGAAACAGACTCGACCCCACGCAGCGCAGCCGACCCTCCGCCAGCACCGCTATACGATCACCCAGGATGTCAGCCTCATCCATGAAGTGAGTCGACAGGATGATCGTACGCCCTGCACACACCACACAGAGTGTACGCAAAACACAGAGTGTGCGCTACATACACCAGAGTGTACACCATACCGACAACACACTGCTACAGCACACACACCACAGTCACAGCATATACTCTACACAGCGTACAGTACAGCCACCACAGAGAGTACAGCACACACACCACCTAGCGTACACCATCTCCTGCAAGCCAGAGAACAAAAAATTGGCTAGCAGCTTGACCCGAGCGAGTCGTAAAAGTTCTCTTGCACAGAACCGGACTGTACTAGTCATTGTTTACACACAGTCTTAAACTATAAATTTTCGCCCACACAATGCATACTACAGACACCATACATGTAATGTCATGTCCCGGACATGACATTAAGCTGTGCCTGGCAGCCCTGCCCCTGCGGCCACCATAGGGCAGGACGAAGCGTTGTGGTCCAGGGGTCTAGGTCGCGGTCTCGGATTATGAGTGTGGCAGTTGCCGATTCGAGTCCCGGTCGCGGCATAGATTTTAGAGTCACTTCGTGCACCCTTTGACAAGGGTGGTTTAAATTCGTCAGCCACACGTGTTCCTACAATGCCTACCAGATACGGTGAAACCACCACCAGCGACCATCAGCTGGTGAAATGGGGCATCACCTTTTCCCCAAAAAGGGCCTTCCCTGCAAGGGGCTAAAACAACAAGAACCATACATTGTACAGTACACACACTACACACTACATACTAGACACTGTACACATCACGCAGTGTACAGTATGACGTTTACTACACACTACACAATGTATACTTCACACACCAGACAGTGTACACACCACACCACACACACAGTGCACACACACCACACAGTGTACACACTGCACACACTACGCCCTCACCTGCTTTATACTTGAGCAGCAGGTCCCAGATGGAGCGACGAGCGTACGGGTCAACGCCGGCTGTTGGCTCGTCCAGAATGACAACCCTGGAGCCGGCCGTAAACGCGACAGCTATCGACAGCTTCCTCTTCATGCCACCTGCACCAGAAGCAGGTCTGTCAGTGGTCGCTGCTATATGCCTCTGCCATCAAGCACGTTGCACACTATTCGTCTTCTTCTTCAGTGTTCTGCCAAATGGCAGGTCTCTGGCGTTCAACCATCAATCCCAGTCCAGTTGTGTTCACCACACAAGGGACACTTCTTCACCAAGGACTTGTCTGGCATTGCTCAATAGATAGGTCTCAGTGGTCAGTGCTTCTTGTGTGGCAGACATCACTCACCAGACAAATTCTTAGCGCAGCAGTGACGCTTGTGCGGCAGACATCAGTTGCCAGACAGGCAAAGCAGTGCTTCTTGTGTAGCAGACATCAGCTACCAGACAGATCCTTGGCGAAGCAGACTCTCTTGTGCGGCAGACATCACTCACTGGACAGATCCTTGGCGAAGCAGTGTCTCTTGTGCGGCAGACATCACTCACCGGACAGATCCTTGGCGAAGCAGTGTCTTTTGTGCGGCAGGCCGACGTCCGTGATGAGCTGGTCCACCTCGGGCTGGAGGCGCTTGAGGTCGATGCCCTTGAGACTGCCGTAGAACTGAAGGTGCTCCTCCACCGTCAACCTCCACACACAACACCCACAGCACTGACGACAACCCAGCACCGAAACCTTCTACCAGTGACAGCTTTTTCGAGTTTTTGAAGTGAGCACAGTCAACGCCAGATAGGAAGTCAGGGGCCTCATTTACGTACATTTTTTAAGATCTTCTGTAATTTTATCCTAACTGACATTTAAAACGAATAAAATCCAATCGCCGACCACTGTGACGTCATCATTCGGTTCGCGTGAGACTGAGCGGAGTTTGCAATAAAAAATATTAGATTTTCATAAGATTCTCTTAAGACAATCTTAAAACTAAGATTGTCATAAAATCGCTTCCTGAATGAGGCCCCAGGACAGTCTAGGCAAGACTAGTCAACTTTATGGAAGAGGGGGGGCGAGCCTAATCCCCTTAAAAAAAATGTTTATGATAAAATAAAAAACCAACATATTACGAAGCAGGTTTCTTAGTTACCTCTTCATGTACAGGTAAGAGATTTCAATGTGTACATTTAGAGGTCCAGCTCCACCACCCTCCCCAAATCCACCTCCCCCATCGTTAACTTGGACATCAATCCTTCCACATTAACTTTCTTAACACACAAGGTTCTCCATTGAGACAAGAATCGCATCATCGCAGACCACATGACAATGTAAGAATCAAATGAGATGAGCAGTGATGAGAGGTGCGCGTACTTGTCGAAGAGGACGTTGTGCTGGGGACACATGCCCATGTCCTGGTGAATGGCGTCCATCTCCTGTCGAATGTCCCTCCCGTAGATCAGTGCCGTACCATCAGTCGGGGGAAACAGACCCGTCAGCACCGACCTGCAACAAACAATAATTAGACACTAGGCGGGGGGGAACAGGCCCGTCAGCACCGACATGGTACAGACACACACTGACAGCCACTGGGGAGGGGAGGGTGGGGGAACAGACCGTAAAAATCGATCTGGGCACACAACACACAGATTCTGCTCGGGGTGGGGGGGCCCAGGGGAGGGTGAGAGTCACATGCCCGCGAGCACTGACCTGGACGCACACTGAGAGTTACTGGTGAGGGGGAGCAACAATCCTGTGTGGACCGACCTCAACTACACAGTCCCTGGGAGGAAGCTGGACAGGCCTCTGAGAGGGGGGGACTGAGGGGGGAAGGTCAGGCCAGTGAGCCTACTGCCAACACATACCGACAGTTACTTTGGGGAGGGAAACCGTGATGACCAGCTGGAGGATAGGACAGGGTCCTGAAGGCAGCTGAGGGAGGGGGGACACGTGGGGACCAGCAACTAACATACCAATAGTCAGAATTTTTTTTATAAATGAGTAGGTTGTAAAATGAGTAGGTTGTAAAATGAGTTACCACACTACAATCAGTGGTAATTAGCAGGCATTATTTGAGTCTTTGACATCCTCAGATAGCACACGTTTAACCAAGCCATACGGAGATGGCCCTTAAGACAATAAAGCCACACATCCATACAAAGGATGGCCTGCAACTCCTGTCAGAACTTTCCTCAGCACACAAAATTAAACAGTGATGCATTGATTTAAAAGGAATGGGCTAACGACAGAACACAAAACAGCTGTTTCCCTCACATGGTTGTTGTCTTGCCAGCGCCGTTGTGGCCGAGGAACGCCGTTATCTGACCCTCGTAGAAGTTCAAGGTCAGCCGGTCGATGGCCATCTTGGATCCAGAGTCGTAGGACTTGCTGAGCGTGAGCAGAGAAACGCCGAGCGGTAGGTCCTTGGGATCCTCCTCAAAGTTATCTGACACTAACAGCAAACAACTCAAAGTCGGCTGACACTGGCAGCAAACAACTCACAGTTATCTGACACTGACAGCGAACAACTACAAGTTACCTGATACTGACAGTAAATAACTCAAAGTTAGCTGACACCGACAACAACCAACAAGCAGCTCAAAGTTACCTGACGCTTACATTAAATTTTAAGTGAGAATAAAAAAAAATAGCTAAATAAAATCCACAAAACCTATAAATATCTCAACTTTTAACAATAGCGCACAAGTTGTAGATACGATTGGATGTGATTCTTGTATGAACTGTGAGATAAATGGACAAAGGCATACAGGGAGCCCTGAAACGACGTAGACAGCAAGGATGCGACGGCTAGGATAAAATGGAGGGCGGGTGTCCATGGCTGCAAATGGTCTACCCCTGCGTAAGCGGGGAATGCGGCCACAAAGCGCGAGTGCGTGTGTGTTGTAGATATGGTTGATCAGTTGCTTGACACCACTCAGTAGTACCATAGATGAAGCATTCATTTGCTGAGCAGTGAGCGCTGTACCTGCATGATGTGGCGGCAGGTTTGCGTTGAGAGGCGCGCGAGTGTCCGTCTTGTATCGCGCACCACACCAGTAGGACCGCGTGACAAAGAAGTACCACGGCCGCGGCACACCAAACTCTCCTGCACACCACGCAATAGTTCACAACACTGAAAGATTGCAACTGCATCAGCTTGCCAACTGAAGCTTGCTACATCCACCTTGCTCACTAAGTAGTATAGACCAGGTCCTGTTGACAAGACTAATCAGATCAACTTACGATGCATTCAATTTCTCATCAACAATCGTATCAATTGCCGCTGATGCAATTGATTCGAAACGCTACGGCGAGTCACATCTAGGCGCTAGGACTAGAATGAGCTACACCTGGCAAAGCGGCTTGTATGTAGGCCAAGGCAAGTTGCCAGACGACCTGTATGTAGGGTAGAGTGCCGGCCTGCATGTATGCGTATGTTTATTTGTCAGAAGACAGCAATAAATCGATAACAAAAATAAAAATCAAACTTAAGCTACAATCGTACATCTGGTACAAACACTGCGCGAGAATAAGTTTCTGAATACAAGCAACAGAGCTGCAAGTAGCCTGTACTGCAAAAATATGCCACATTTAGCCTTGAAGGACATATAGGCCATTGCATTTATCTTAGCTCTTGACCAAACACATAGGCTAGGCGAAACAGACTGTATGTAGTCTAGAGTGAGTCTTACTTGGCCAGACGACCTCGATGTACCAAAGTTATGGTGAGCCATACGTAGCCAGAAGGCCTCACTGTATTAGGGCTACAGTAAGCCTTATTTGGCCAGACAGTAGGTTTGAGTCATACCTGGCCAGACAACCCGTATGTAGGCGAGAATGAGTCTTACCTGGCCTGACAGCCTCAATGTATCAGGTTATAGTGAAAGACCTGGCCAGACGGCCCGTTTATATAGGGTAGAATGAGTCATACCTGGCCAGACGGCTCGTTTATACAGAGTAGAATGAGTCATACCTGGCCAGACGGCCCTTTTATATAGGGTAGAATGAGTCATACCTGGCCAGACGGCCCGTTTATATAGAGTAGAATGAGTCATACCTGGCCAGACGGCCCTTTTATATAGGGTAGAATGAGTCATACCTGGCCAGACGGCCCTTTTATATAGGGTAGAATGAGTCATACCTGACCAGACGGAACGTTTATATAGAGTAGAATGAGTCATACCTGGCCAAACGGCCCGTTTATATAGGGTAGAATGACACGAAACGTACAAGAGATAGGGTGAGCCATACCTGGCCAGACGGCCTCAATGTGCCCGAGTTAAGGTAAGTCCTACCTGGCAAGACGGACTCGATGTACCAGGTTTACGGTAAGTCATACCTGGCCAGACAGCCTCGATGCACCAGAATTAGGGCAAATCTAATCTGGCCACACGGCCTCGACGTACCATTTATAAGGTAAGTCCTACCTGGCCACACAGCCTCAATGTACCAGGTTTACGGTAAGTTCTACCTGGCCAGACTGCCCAGACGAACAAGAGATAGGGTGAGCCATACCTGGCCAGACGGCCTCCATGTACCAGGCTATGAGCAGGTAGAGCAGAGAGTCGAGCAGCATCATGCGCATGCAGTGGGCGAGGTTAAAGTCGTCCTCGGGGATGGGACTGGTCGCGACGTTCGACCACTGCGTCCCCACCCCCTGCTCCTCGTAGCGCGCGATGTAGCTGCACCCAAACCCAAACGCGACCGTCGACGACAGCGACTGTCACACATACACACACAAGCGCGGCTCGATCAAGATTGATCAAGCATGCTAGGAAAAAAGAATAGAATAAAATAGGGTAGAACAGGATTACATAGCCAAGGATAGGATGGAATGGGAGAGATCTTTATTTACGTAATGTCAAGCGTACAAGGTAAACAAAGACGTGCACTGTGCAGCATACATGCACATCACAATGAGCCCAGGTTTTTTTTTCTTTTTCTTTTTCATCTTTATTACTTCAAGACAAGACAATGCAAGAATGCAGGTATCAATCGGCATAGGCATGAAGTTAACAAGTTTGGAGCCGCAAGCTGGCCTTTGAAGATTGAGACATTGAGGCGAAGAATTTATAAGCGATGGCAAACCCTCTGGAGATATCAACCCAAGGCTACTTTTAACCAGTTTCAATGTCTTTGTAGCAACTGGAAGGGGTAAGCAGAAGAGTAGGGCGGCAGTTAACAGTAGCAGAGAGAGCAGTCAGTCGCGCGTAGGGTGGTGTCTACTCACGGCGACACTCTTCTGCCAGTTCTCCATAAACTTGGCAGTAACCGGAATACTATTTGCTAAGAATCAAGGTAGTGGTGTGGCGATAACACTAGCGGAGGGAGCAGAGACAAGAGTTGCGAGTGGAGTGGTCTTGACTCACGGCGATGCTCTTCTGCCAGGTCTCCATGAACTCCTCCCACTGGACACACAGCGGGTACGGCAGGTAGCCGATGAAGTAGAAGATTGCCGAGCAGGCCGACGCGAGGTTAGCACGGCTGAAGAAGACGCTGAACATGAAGCACTGCGTGATGGTCGCCAGCGCAAACGTGAGCATGAAGACAAAGAGAACGAAGCCGTCCGAGTGCTCCAGCACCTGACCGCCCTGCAACCGGACAAACCGGTTAAAACCGGCAAGAACCGGTTGTTGGTTGCTAGAGTTAGAGCGAGTCACTGATCATCAGTTTCATAGACCTGGGCCATGCTAGCTCATGTTTGACGGGGAGCTCTTCTGTTTCAGTGTCTAATGACGTCGTCATGGTCAAAAGCTTACCTTGAGGACGGCGATGAGGAGGAGGATGGAGGCGAGCATCATCACGATGCTGGTGATGAACCAGGACAGCCAGTGGATGGCGTTGCCGAGCCCCATCACCTTCATCGCCTCCTTGAGCCGCAGCTCTTTCTCGTACACAATGCTCTTGACGACCATTGCGACTGTGAAGATCCACGCCAACGTCATGAACATGGGCATGCTGCGCGATATGGCCAGCGTGAACCTGCCACACACACATAGATGTCACGCACACACACATAAACACACAAGCAGTCACATATTTATCACACGGAACGAGACACATAAACACACAAGGCATGCTGCGCGATATGGCCAGCGTGAACCTGCCACACAAACACAGACGTCACACACACACACATAAACACACAAGCAGTCACATATTTATCACACGGAACGAGACACATAAACACACAAGGCATGCTGCGCGATATGGCCAGCGTGAACCTGCCAGATACACACACACACATGGATACACAAACACACCGGCCGATACACACACACATAACACGTCGACAAGCTGCTGATGGGAGAACGGAGCTGGGGAGGTGAAGCCAGAGCTTGTTTGATGCTAGTCTGCCTAGGCCTGGCATTAGTTGGGCCTATGTTCGCGTGTGTCGGGGCCCCCGCAGGCTCTGGACCGATGCCATCTATGATGACATCGGTCTAGAGTGTGCGTGGGCCCCGTATAGCTGACATCGGTGATGGATTAAGTATTGGCTCAATCCCTCCCTTCCCCTGAAGTCCCATCAGTCTCCCAATGTACCTTCTTAGGGTCAGGGCACGTGAGGGCGTCTGTCAGTGGCTGAAGCTTCAAACTGTGTTAGCCAGAAAAAATTGACTAATTGAGACATAAAGTCCAAATACTTTTCCATCCACCACATGACAATGCTCATCACCAAAATACAGGCAGAACATAAGAATCGGCAAATTCTTCATGCCTGTTCTCCAAGTGAATGTAGTAGGGGTAGGGTAACACTAGCGCGTCGTGTATGTAGCCAGGGTAGGGTAACAACTAGCATGTCGTGTATGTAGCAGAGGTAGGATAACAACTAGCCTGTCGTGTATGTAGCAGGGGCAGGGTAACAACTAGCCTGTCGTGTATGTAGCAGGGGCAGGGTAACAACTAGCCTGTCGTGTATGTAGCCACGGTAGGGTAACAACTAGCCTGTCGTGTATGTAGCAGGGGCAGGGTAACAACTAGCCTGCCGTGTATGTAGCCAGGGTAGGGTAACAACTAGCCTGTCGTGTATGTAGCAGGGGTAGGGTAACAACTAGCCTGTCGTGTATGTAGCAGGGGTAGGGTAACAACTAGCCTGTCGTGTATGTAGAAGGGGGAAGGGTAACAACTAACCTGTCGTGTATGTAGCAGGGGTACGGTAACAACTAGCCTGTCGTGTATGTATCCGGAGTAGGGTGACAACTAGCCTGTCGTGTATGTAGCAAGAGCAGGGTAACAACTAGCCTGTCTTGTATGTAGCAAGGGTAGGGGAACTCCTGCACAGAGACCCCAATGTCGTCGGAGCCACTGCGCTCCCTGATAATGCCATGCTCTATCATGTCCTGCAGGTATGCGAAGCCGTACACGAGGTACTTCATGTCGGGCAGCGGCCACGCACGCGGCCCTGGCGACCAGTAGCTGCGCATCACAGCCACACACACCGAGTTTACCATCATTGTTGCACGACACAACCATATATACAACCATCGGTGCATAACACTACCACGTGCACAACATCGATGCATGACAAAAAACACACTCACAACTTTTAGTGCAGGACACAAACACACACACTCACAACATCGGTGCATTACACAACAAACTCAACACACTCACAACCATCGGCATGTAACCACTTTCACAAGTGCGGAGCACTAACCGGTCGACGACCTTGAACATGCGCGTCGAGTCGGCCCGATCCGTGTCCATGCGGATCTTGAACGAGACGTGGGTGGGGAAGGGCGTGCCGTTGTGTGTGGGCGCTGACTGTGCGCTCACGTCAAACACCAGCGCTGCACACACACACGCATACATGAGCACACGCGCACATGGTCACATAGGCACAGGCTAATTCGCGCGTACATGCTTCACATCACACTATCGTACGAGATCAGATTTAAAAGAAAAAGTAAAGAGATCATTTTCTGTGCGACACTCGCGACTGTCTCATCGCCGTAAGCAAGATTGCCAGATGTTCTAGACTCTGAGGCGCAGGAGTTGACGACAAGGTAGACATGAGCTCAGGATACTAGTTGGAGAGAACTGTTGGAGTAAATCGTATCCTAACCCCACAAGGTCTGGTTAATTAATATGTATATCATATCCTACCTCCCCACAAGGTCTGAGTAAATTATATCCTACCCCCTTACAAGATCTTGGTAAATGTTATTCAACCCACTCCCCAGATGATCTGAGTAAATTCAGTCCTACCCCCCCACAAGGTCTGGGTGCCAATGTAGTCGATGCTCTTGCTGACAAGCTCTTCCTCTGAGGCGTACGGCTCAAACTTGTCAAACTTGAAGCACTGCCGCACACACAGACACGCACACAGATACACACTGCCACACGCACAGACAGATGCACACAGATACACACACTGCCACGCGCACAGATAGCTCAAACTTGAAGCACTGTCACACGCACAGACACGCATAGAGACAACAAGCAGACATGAAGTCAGACATGCAGACAGAGATGCAAACAGACATGCACACAGACATGCTCACAACATTGAACACATTGGTGCGTAACAACATATTCTTTCCAACAATCCAAAACGATTTTTTTTTTTAATCCAGTGTGAAGAATCTGCCACGCCAAATAGAGTAGCCAAATAGATTATTGAACAGTTCAATAGCTCAGACAGTGCAGGAACAAACACCAAACCCACGATCATTATCATTAGATTGTATCACTTGACCACCCCTGGTCCAGCATGTTTATGAAAGTATTTAAAACGTTTAATCAAGCTATTGTTCATGAGTGTCAATTTTATTCTGATCTACTACATTCAATTATTTTTCTTTTGTGTTGCGCAATCTATACTCTTGTGTGTGTTTACGTTTTCGGCTACTCGCATGAGTGAAATAAGGATATTCATTATAACTACAGTATAATCGCAGAGCAGTGGCACAGACTGGGAGGTAGGTGTTGCCCAAGACGGCGAGTCTGTCGACGATGTCAAGTACGTCGCGCCAGCTCGTCCCATTCCCTGCGCCGACCTCGTCCTCATCAGGGCTCAACGCGCGACTCAGCTCTTTAACCATGCGGTTATCTGGCATCAGCGACCCAGCCACATCCAACACAGCCTACACACACAGCAGCAGGTACACACCACACAGCACCTACACACCACACAGCACCTACACACCACATAGCACCTACACACCACACAGCAGCTACACACACAGCAGAGCCTATACAAGCGCAGGGCACAGTATCAAGCGCGGTGCACAGTATCCAGCGCAGTGCATAGTATCAAGTATGGTGCACAGTATCCAGCGCGATGAACAGTATCAAGCATGGTGCACACAGTATCCAGTGCGGTGCACAGTATTCAGCGCAGTGCACAGTGTCAAGCATGGTGCACAGTATCAAGTATGGTGTACAGTATCCAGCACGCTGCACAGTATCACGCACGATGCACAGTATCCAGCATGGTGCACAGTAACCAGCATGGTGCACAGTATCAAGTGCGGTGCACAGTATCAAGCACAATGCACAATATCATGCGCGGTGCAGAGTATCATGCACGGGTCACAGTATCCAGCATAGTGCACAGTATCCAGCGGGGTGCAGAGTATCAAGCGTGGTGCACAGCATCAAGCGTGATGCACAGGATCAAGCACGATGCATAGTATCCAGTGCAGTGCACAGTATCAAGCGCACTACATGCTATGAAGCCCGGTATCTGACCCTGACGCGACTGAGCTGCTCGTCGGAGGACATGAAGTCCCTGATGCGTGCAGAGATGTTCAGCCACTCGTCCATCAGTCGCGCCACCGTCGCAAACCCATCAAACGTCGCGTTCGCCTGCGCCACGCAACAACACCGCTACACTCCATATCAACAATGACATATTGCTTAATACAATTAATACACTACGTCACACTGCCTAGCATCAGCGGGTTTGTTTTTGCTTTTTTTAGTTTAGGGGCTGTGTGTAGCACAAAGACTATATACAGTCCGGTTCTGTGCAAGAGAGCTCGAGCGGTGCACAGAATCGCTCCCCCTTTTTTAGTTGCCTTTTACGACTCGCCCAGCGAGTTCTGGTTTGTAAGCTAATTCTTTGTTCCCCAGCCTGCAGGGGGTAGCATCAACGAGGCTTCATCAATTACTTTACCCGACAAACCCCAAACATCCCCCACACGCCAATAGAAGATGCTTCGGCGTGCAAGTGTCGAGGATCTGGTAGATACGAGTGTGAGGATGTGGACACGGCCTGGGTATGAGAGATGTACAGCATCATGCTAACATGCCAGGCCACTACACACTTAGCCAACATGTCTGTCCAAGTCACACACTCATCCAGCATGTTTGTGTAAGCTACACACTTGCCAAATATACGTACAATGCATGATTGCGTACAGAGTGTGTATAAGTGTAGTGAGACCTGTGTGATGATGCGACGCACGGTCGGTGTGTCCGGTGTATAGGGAATGCGTCCGAGCACCAGCGGCTTCATCTGTCGCCAGAGCATGCGCACCGCCTGACTCTCACTCTTGTCCAGCGACGCATACAGGTCCAGGCAGAACTGACCTGCGCGCATAGTTGCATACAGGTCCAGGCAGAACTGACCCGCGCGCATAGACCCATACAGGTCCAGGCAGAACTAACCCGCGCGCATAGACACATACAGGTCCAGGCAGAACTAACCCGCACGCATAGACACATACAGGTCCAGGCAGAACTAACCCGCATATTAAATTCCCAAAAATTTTCAGCCAATTTAAAATTAGATTCTAAATAACAACAAAATTATTCATGTGGATCAAGAGAGACTTCCTATCTCTGCTATTACACATACAATTAACATATTAATATAACATTAATTATAATAATAAAAAAATCCGTTTAGGTTTCCAATTACCCCATCGGGAACCTGTAAGAGACGATAATCATGTAAGTATATTTATCTTCACTAGCAACTGTTGAAATCCGGACAAATATCGAAACGTTATGTGAGAGCAGTGAAGGGAGACGCACTGGTGTAGTTGTCGTAGCCGGGGTCAGGCTCCGCCACCGTCCCCTTGTCCCCGCCCTTGTCCCTGTTGGCCCCAAGCCTCTCCTCAACCTGCCCCAGTAGGGACTCCTCGCGCGGCAACAGCAGGTTTGAGTCAGACTCACACAGTACGATGTTCGCGATGCGAAGCAGCTCCGACATGTTGCGCTGAACCACGCAACAAACTGTCAAACATGAAATTTCACATGCATATCATTTTGGCAAATTTCGCAAATCAGTAAACTCAAAAAAACTACATGAGTAAAAATAACGTCGCAGAAGATGCTTATGTCAATCCTCCAAAAAAAAAGAAAAAAATTTTGCTAAATTTTTAAGGTAACTTGAAAAAGTTACGGCTCTGGTGCCAGCTCTCATGCAACGAGACTACAATAGTGTGTTACTACACACTATTCTTAGGGTGGGTTCTATAGACGTACCTTTACGCCTGGCTAAGCAAAGTTCTTGCTAAGGAACGGAATTTAACGGCAGCCCTTCACAGTCATTCGAAAAAACTTTCTATAATATTTTATCAGTAAAAATATAATTAAAATTTACAAAGAAATGAGCTTAATTTGAATTCAGGTTAAACGGAAAGTTATTTTGCTCGAAATCTATGACGTCATCTTAATTTTAATGACGTCATATATCAATTCAAATGGACCAAGCAAATAGTCATTTTAAATGGCAGTTATAGGCTGCTGTTAAATTGTCTCCTAAGCAAAAGTAAAGGTAAAGGTGGGAACAAAGAAATGACTATAAAAATCCACTCTTAAACTACAAATCCCCTCCCTCCCCAAGCGCGAAGGGTAAAACACAAAATCACGCATCATATGCAGCAGGAGCTAGTACCCACCGGAGTGGAGGAGTTCCGGGCGGAAAAGTCGTCCTCCAGCTGAGAGCTGGACAGGGCCGTCAGGTCAAGGACATTCGTCGCACGACGCAGCGTAGAATTGAGCATCGACACAAGTTCACTGAGCGACTGCATCTGGGTCAACAAATGAGCTCACTCAACAAATGAATCTAGGTCAACCAGTGTGCGCAATGAGAGACTGGATCTATGCCAACCAATGAACTCACTCAATGACATGATATAGGTCAACCAATGAGCTCACTGAATGACTGCATCTCTAGGTCAACCAATGAGCACATTCAGCGACCACATCGGAGTCAACCATCAAACCCACTCAATGGCTGCATCCACTGTACGCATTTGCATGTAGGTCAACCAATCAGCTCTTAACGTTTACATGTAAATCAATCAATGAACACATAGACACTGATTCTAGCTCAACCAATTACAAAATTGCATAAACATTAGCTACTAAACGCGTTCAAAGATCCATCAAGATCAAAGCTAGGACTGACATACAAATTGTATGTCAGTATATGATACAATATGTATAATTGTATATGATACAATATGTATAATTGTATATGATACAATATGTATAATTGTATATGATACAATACGATTCAAAGTAACCTACGCTTGCATTTAGATGAACACCAGAGAACATACCTGTCTACAGTTGGTAAATCAATGAGAACCCTGAAGGATGGAATATAGGTCAGGTGAGAGCGGCGTGAGCAATGAGAATCAAATAAAAGAGATACCAGCACCCCATAATGTCAAGGAGTGTACAGCACCTTAGAGATGACTTAAGTCATGACATGGCGCTCCACAAGTTGTCCGTAAAAAGAAAAATAAAAAATAAAAAAGAGAGCTGACCTCAGAGCGCAGGTTGGTGAGGGTCCAGATGAGACGCGCCGAGTCGATCCAGCCGAGCTGCTTCCTCACACAGTTGGACATCTAGACCAATATATGAAGAAAAAATCTCAACAACACGCGCTTCACCGTATAAAGTTTTGATCTTGGCATGATACACAGGCCAATTTCTCTAATATTCTAGCAGTTGCCATGGTAGAGCCCATCCTCAGGCCCCACCTTACCACCGCCTGCTGCAAGTATAGTAATAAATTACCAGTAATGTGACACTAAATTCACAGCGTTCGCTGGTTGAACGTAATCAAAATTCAAGTGTGTGCGTCAGAATTGGCATTCGGACATTGCTTCCATGATGTTTCTATTCTTGTGGACTACATAATTTAACAAAATATGTATTTTGTTTTTAAAAGATTTAGGTGTTTTATTGGAAAGAAGACCAAGAAGAAAGCGAATAGGAATGATAGGTGATTCGATTGAGAAGGAAACATATAGAGTGCTGAAGAGAAGGGTCGAGGCAATCGGAGTGAAACAGTTAAATGCCAGGGACCTGCCACGTGGCAGCACACTAGAGAAAGATAGCTCACAATACGATAAGTCACAGTATTCGCTTCTCCATGGCTCTGCCGCTCACCTGCAGGCCCAGCCGGGTCGGGTCGACGCTGCGCACGATGTCGCCGACCAGCCGCGCGGTCTGCTGCTGTGTCAGGGCGCAGAGGTGGCGGGGCAGCAGCGCGGGGTCCTGGGTGTCAGGCAGGGTGAGCAGGCGCTCGAGGCTCCCCCCCTCACACAGCCGCTCACGCAGAGTGGGTGAGCCCCCACCTCTCCCTGAGGGGAACTGGGGGGAGGCGACCCCCAGCGCGTCCCACAGTGCAATCGCCTGCAATGTTTATTAGTTCGTTAAAATTTAATCCGATCTAGAATTAATTCTAGACTAACCGCCATTTTTTATCACGAGTCTAATATGTTAATGCCCATGTTTTCACACAGGTGTGCCCTGATGACTGCTGGAGCTGGGTTTTTACAGCCGGATGCCCTTCCTGACGCCAACCAAACAACAAGTATCTGGCACGGCGTTAGCAGCTAGCTACACTTGTCTGTTTAACAGCCTTCATCATCGTCATCATTTACGTTATACGTCCATTTTTTCGTGCTAGCACAGGTTATATGTTTCCCACGATGAGACTCCCCACAACTCTCGATTCCTTGCCATCTCTCTATTCATGCCTCGCTCCTTCATATCGCTCTCCACCGCCTCCTTCCATGTTTTCTTTTCCCTCCATTTTCCAATGATTCCTTCCACCTTGATATATCAACATGCGGATCCCGGTTGTAAAAACCCCGGCTGTAAAAGCCCAGCTCCAGCAGTCATCATCAGTGCACACATGTGTGAGAACATGGGTACTAACATATTAGATCCAGTCTTCCTCATTCATGTTCAAACTACCTCAGGGGGCCCTTTTTCACCATGTCCGTTATACATATGACACTTAGCCGTTTTCTTAGATCTTTGTGTCAACACTTGTCCTTCAATGATACTCCACACATCCATCTCACCATCATTTTTTCTGTCATCTCTAATCTATGAAGATCCTCCACCTTCGCTGGCCCTGTCTCACTTTCATATATCAATGTACTCTGTACACATATTTTGTACAATTTCTCTTTCAGTTTCAACGAGACACCCCATGCTGTCAAGATTGATCCCAGTTTATTAAAGTTCGCCCAGGCGCCGTAGTCACCACAGTCGCGACTGCCTCGCTCGAGCGAGTTTTGAGGTGGCTCCAGCTAAATGACCAATGCCGTGCATGTGTTTTTGGATGGCGCAACCTCAAGCCTAGCTCCAGCTAGGCAGTTGCGGCTATAGTGACTACGGCCCCAGGCACTTCTCACCCTAGCCCTTCCTCTGCTCCCCCTCTGCAACTAATCATAACCAGAAAACAGAAACTACTCACACGCTCCATGCTACACCCTCATCAAGCACCACATGCTTCTCCTCCTCCGTCTTAACACTGTTGTCTGCACCCTTGACACAAACTGAGCACTGGAAAAGTGGATCTTCTTTCAATCCATCTTTGATTTTGCTCAACTTTTTGTGAATCCACTACATGCACTTAAAGGTGAAGCTGAACAGTCTTTACCATGGCAGTTAACCATGTATTAATTTCGCATTACCATGAATGCACGTAAAGTAAGCACAACAGTGTTACCCGTAGTATCCGATACATACGCCAATTCTTGCAAAGAAACGTGTCAATATTCAAGCAAGGTTTTTGGCAGTGTTCAACTAAAGCCAGTCCTATCTACAAGCTACCAATTGATTCTAAAAATCTGGAATCAATCACGGACATGGCGTATCTTGGAGGTTCTATAAAACACTGCTCATCCCACTCTACTTACCAGATTGACAATAGAGCCCCCCCACTCTCACCTCGCTAGAGTTGAGGGAAGATTTGAGCAGCAAGGTTCCCAGCTTGTTGGAGGGAGGGGGGAAGTTCTGCGCGGACATGAGCTTATCCCAGTCCACGGACGACTTGAGGATGGAGCTCAGAGGCAGAGAGCCTACGCACAGCATAGGCAGGGGTGTAACCATGACAACTAGAGAATGCACAGCATAGGCAGAGGCATAACCATGTCAACCAGACAATATACACAACATAGGCAGGCGCAACCATGGCAACCAAAGCTTACACTGAGCATTGGCAGGCATAACCATGGCAACTACACATTAGAAGCAGCATATGTATGAGCGTAGCCATGACATCCAGAGAAAACACGGAGCAGAGACAGGCGTAACCATGACAACCAGAGCCTGGAAATGAGGGTGGAGCGAGACTGGAGTGTAAGTGGAGTGAGAGTGGAGTGAGAGTGGAGTGAGGTGTGGAGTGCGTACACTGATAGCCCCTAGCGCGCGCAGTCTGTGCCAGGTCCCTCAGAGTGACCATGTCCTCCGTTAGGCGCTGCACAGAGCGGAGCACCATCGGAGAGCCAAGGATCGACTTCAGCTCTTCCAGCAACTCTTCCATCCTGTGCACCACGCATCAGCACTGAATCAAACACATCATGCAAGTCGTCAATGGAGAAACGAACTCAGATCTGAAGCACAACATCAAATAATGAGATTTTCTTGTTTCCTTGTTCTTTGCGATGACTAAAAATTATATCTTCTGTCACTGAAGTCAACTTTACAACACTCAGGGGCCCACCAGGTCAGTTCCAAAAGTTAGCCCTGAGTCATTTAACTGTTTTATTAACCGATCTCTGAGGAATGGAGGGCTGAGATCGGCCCTTGATGCTCCTGTGCATTTGCGTTCGCCTTTGTGTACACATTGCCTTCCCTCCGCCGCTAAGAGACTGCACAACGGGGCTTGACTCCGGCTTTTACAAATTCACTAAAGCCCACTGACGGGGAAATATCAAGGACGACAGTCGAGAAAGTATCATGAAAGGCTGTCATTGAAAGCAACAGAGTTAAACCAGTCGGTCATTCACAGAGGGAGAAAGGGGATTTGTAATTAAAGGACCGTGTGTGAAAAAGACAATTACAGTCTGGTTCTGTGCAAAAGAGTCGGCACAGAACCGCTCTCCCTTCTTCAATCAGCTTTTATGACTCACCCGGGGAGCTCTGGGCAGAAAGTCAACTAATTGTTCCTCGGTGTGCACTGTACATCCACAGAAGCAGCAACGATCTGACATCAGAGATATCAGACGAGCGACCAAATGTTCAAAAAAGGTACTTACGCAACATATCCTTCTCACACAAATGTCGGCACTAAGCATAAACCACATTACTTGCTCCAGCCACTCTTCGCAAAGATATTCATTCAGCATGTGTCACAGGCTGCCGTTCCTCTACTAAACTGAACCAAAACCACAAGTTAACACAGAGCTGAAGAGTGCACAGAGTAGAATGAGAAAGATTGGTGTTTTGGGAGTCCAAGCACCATGCGTAGTAATGAAGACTATTACAGTCTGGTTCTGTGTCTTGGCCTCGGCTTTGCGAGCAAAGAACCCTCTTCAGTCGCCTTTACGACTCGCTCGCGGAGCTCTGGGCCAAGTTGTTCCCGGCTTGCAGGGGGTAAGACAGAGAAGGGCCCTTAAACTGACAGCGTGCGGTTGAAGATGTTGACATAGTCGGGCCTCAGCTTGGGGTCGATCTGATCCTGACACGTGTTGTTGGACGTGCATAACATCGACTGCAGGAAGGGCACGGTTCCGGCCGAGGGCATCGACTTGCCGTCAAAGTAACCTGCAGCATCACGTCCACGTCGTCCAGTCACCGTGTACAACAAGCCGTAAGATACAGCGCAAGATTGTTAGTAATGATGCATTGAACATATTCAAGTTAAATACATTAATATTATTATTTTTGCAGAGAAATTTGCATTCGATTTCTGTAACATTTTGCCATTGGTACCGAATTTTATTGTAACAAACCGAATGCTACTGAAGTTAATAACTTAGCATACATGCTAGGATGTATCTTACCAGGCTTCGATGAACTGCACAATTTGGTGCACAATTTGAACTTTTGATAATTGATTTGATGTTCGAGTACTTAGTTAAATACAAATATATCCTATTCTAAATCCAGAATTAAATAATTCTTAAATTTCATTGACACATATCTAGACGATAGAATTTTAATCAGTCAATGTTTCTGAGCTACAGATATCACAGACCACTGTAGTGCAAGTCTGCAGCACGATGCCGCAAGCTAAAGGTTGTCACTGCACAGCAGCGGTACT
This sequence comes from Chamaedrilus cognettii, assembly GCA_034695025.1. NCBI lineage: Eukaryota > Metazoa > Annelida > Clitellata > Enchytraeida > Enchytraeidae > Chamaedrilus > Chamaedrilus cognettii. Next base: position 37,831 of record JAQIWG010000286.1, read on the forward strand.
CACAATTGGGCTTGCGCACACGCAAGTCCTCATTGTCCATCTTGACCCACATAAGAATGAGGAAGAGTACGAGCGGCCAGACCAGCTCCACCACAATCCTCAGCTACACACCACACACATTTAAAAGCTCCACCACAATCCTCAGCTACACACCACACACACTTAAAAGTTCCACTACAATCCTCAGCTACACACCACACACACAAGCTCCACCACAATCCTCAGCTACACACCACACACACAAGCTCCACCACAATCCTCAGCTACACACCACACACACTTAAAAGTTCCACTACAATCCTCAGCTACACACCACACA